>CAWVNZ010001472.1:0-35059 GCA_963930735.1 Dioctria linearis
TTTTTGAATAATTTACTATAGAAAAGGCAATCCCTGGCGCAATTAAAATTTGCGACAGTAAAAAATTATTTTTGAATAATTTACTATAGAAAAGGCAATCCCTGGCGTAATTAAAATTTGCGACAGTAGAAAATTATTTTTTGAATAATTTACTATAGAAAAGGCAATCCCTGGGATATTTAAAATTTGCGACAGTAGAAAATTATTTTTTTGCAAAATTTACAATAGAAAAGGCAATCAGTGGCGTAGTTAAAATTTGCGACAGTAGAAAATTATTTTTTGAATAATTTACTATAGAAAAGGCAATCCCTGGCGGATTTGAAATTTGCGACAGTAAAAAATTATTTTTTGAATAATTTACTATAGAAAAGGCAATCCCTGGCGGATTTGAAATTTGCGATAGTAAAAAATTATTTTTTGAATAATTTACTATAGAAAAGGCAATCCCTGGCGCACTTAAAATTTGCGATAGTAAAAAATTAATTTGTGAGAAATTTACTATAGAAAAGGCATTCCCTGGGATATTTAAAATTTGCGACAGTAAAAAATTATTTTTTGAATAATTTACTATAGAAAAGGCAATCCCTGGGATATTTAAAATTTGCGACAGTAGAAAATTATTTTTTTGCAAAATTTACTATAGAAAAGGCAATCCCTGGCGTAATTAAAATTTGCGACAGTAAAAAATTATTTTTTGAATAATTTACTATAGAAAAGGCAATCCTGGCGTAATTAAAATTTGCGACAGTAGAAAATTATTTTTTGAATAATTTACTATAGAAAAGGCAATCCCTGGCGTAATTAAAATTTGCGACAGTAAAAAATTATTTTTTGAATAATTTGCTATGGAAAAGGCAATCCCTGGCGTAATTAAAATTTGCGACAGTATAAAATTATTTTTTGAATAATTTACTATAGAAAAGGCAATCCCTGGCGTAATTAAAATTTGCGACAGTAAAAAATTATTTTTTGAATAATTTACTATAGAAAAGGCAATCCCTGGCGCACTTAAAATTTGCGACAGTAGAAAATTATTTTTTTGCAAAATTTACTATAGAAAAGGCAATCCCTGGCGTAATTAAAATTTGCGACAGTAAAAAATTATTTTTTGAATAATTTACTATAGAAAAGGCAATCCCTGGCGTAATTAAAATTTGCGACAGTAGAAAATTATTTTTTGAATAATTTACTATAGAAAAGGCAATCCCTGGCGTAATTAAAATTTGCGACAGTAAAAAATTATTTTTTGAATAATTTGCTATGGAAAAGGCAATCCCTGGCGTAATTAAAATTTGCGACAGTATAAAATTATTTTTTGAATAATTTACTATAGAAAAGGCAATCCCTGGCGTAATTAAAATTTGCGACAGTAAAAAATTATTTTTTGAATAATTTACTATAGAAAAGGCAATCCCTGGCGCACTTAAAATTTGCGACAGTAGAAAATTATTTTTTTGCAAAATTTACTATAGAAAAGGCAATCCCTGGCGTAATTAAAATTTGCGACAGTAGAAAATTATTTTTTGAATAATTTACTATAGAAAAGGCAATCCCTGCCGTAATTAAAATTTGCGACAGTAGAAAATTATTTTTTGAATAATTTACTATAGAAAAGGCAATCCCTGGCGTAATTAAAATTTGCGACAGTATAAAATTATTTTTTGAATAATTTACTATAGGAAAGGCAACCCTGGCGCAATTAAAATTTGCGACAGTAAAAAATTATTTTTTGAATAATTTACTATAGAAAAGGCAATCCCTGGGATATTTAAAATTTGCGACAGTAGAAAATTATTTTTTTGCAAAATTTACTATAGAAAAGGCAATAAGTGGCGTAATTAAAATTTGCGACAGTAGAAAATTATTTTTTGAATAATTTACTATAGAAAAGGCAATCCCTGGCGGATTTGAAATTTGCGACAGTAAAAAATTAGTTTTTGAATAATTTACTATAGAAAAAGCAATCCCTGGCGGATTTGAAATTTGCGATAGTAAAAAATTATTTTTTGAATAATTTACTATAGAAAAGGCAATCCCTGGCGCACTTAAAATTTGCGATAGTAAAAAATTAATTTGTGAGAAATTTACTATAGAAAAGGCATTCCCTGGGATATTTAAAATTTGCGACAGTAAAAAATTATTTTTTGAATAATTTACTATAGAAAAGGCAATCCCTGGCGTAATTAAAATTTGCGACAGTATAAAATTATTTTTTGAATAATTTACTATAGAAAAGGCAACCCTGGCGCAATTAAAATTTGCGACAGTAAAAAATTATTTTTTGAATAATTTACTATAGAAAAGGCAATCCCTGGCGTAATTAAAATTTGCGACAGTAGAAAATTATTTTTTGAATAATTTACTATAGAAAAGGCAATCCCTGGCCTAATTAAAATTTGCGACAGTAGAAAATTATTTTTTGAATAATTTACTATAGAAAAGGCAATCCCTGGCGTATTTAAAATTTGCGACAGTATAAAATTATTTTTTGAATAATTTACTATAGAAAAGGCAATCCCTGGGATATTTAAAATTTGCGACAGTAGAAAATTATTTTTTTGCAAAATTTACTATAGAAAAGGCAATCCCTGGCGTAATTAAAATTTGCGACAGTAAAAAATTATTTTTTGAATAATTTACTATAGAAAAGGCAATCCCTGGCGTAATTAAAATTTGCGACAGTAGAAAATTATTTTTTGAATAATTTACTATAGAAAAGGCAATCCCTGGCGTAATTAAAATTTGCGACAGTATAAAATTATTTTTTGAATAATTTACTATAGAAAAGGCAATCCCTGGCGTAATTAAAATTTGCGACAGTAAAAAATTATTTTTTGAATAATTTACTATAGAAAAGGCAATCCCTGGCGCACTTAAAATTTGCGACAGTAGAAAATTATTTTTTTGCAAAATTTACTATAGAAAAGGCAATCCCTGGCGTAATTAAAATTTGCGACAGTAGAAAATTATTTTTTGAATAATTTACTATAGAAAAGGCAATCCCTGGCGTAATTAAAATTTGCGACAGTAGAAAATTATTTTTTGAATAATTTACTATAGAAAAGGCAATCCCTGGCGTAATTAAAATTTGCGACAGTATAAAATTATTTTTTGAATAATTTACTATAGGAAAGGCAACCCTGGCGCAATTAAAATTTGCGACAGTAAAAAATTATTTTTTGAATAATTTACTATAGAAAAGGCAATCCCTGGGATATTTAAAATTTGCGACAGTAGAAAATTATTTTTTTGCAAAATTTACTATAGAAAAGGCAATAAGTGGCGTAATTAAAATTTGCGACAGTAGAAAATTATTTTTTGAATAATTTACTATAGAAAAGGCAATCCCTGGCGCACTTAAAATTTGCGATAGTAAAAAATTAATTTGTGAGAAATTTACTATAGAAAAGGCATTCCCTGGGATATTTAAAATTTGCGACAGTAAAAAATTATTTTTTGAATAATTTACTATAGAAAAGGCAATCCCTGGCGTAATTAAAATTTGCGACAATAAAAAATTATTTTTTGAATAATTTACTATAGAAAAGGCAATCCCTGGCGTAATTAAAATTTGCGACAGTAGAAATTTATTTTTTGAATAATTTACTATAGAAAAGGCAATCCCTGGCGTAATTAAAATTTGCGACAGTAGAAAATTATTTTTTGAATAATTTACTATAGAAAAGGCAATCCCTGGCGTAATTAAAATTTGCGACAGTAAAGAATTATTTTTTGAATAATTTGCTATGGAAAAGGCAATCCCTGGCGTAATTAAAATTTGCGACAGTATAAAATTATTTTTTGAATAATTTACTATAGAAAAGGCAATCCCTGGCGTAATTAAAATTTGCGACAGTAAAAAATTATTTTTTGAATAATTTACTATAGAAAAGGCAATCCCTGGCGCACTTAAAATTTGCGACAGTAGAAAATTATTTTTTTGCAAAATTTACTATAGAAAAGGCAATCCCTGGCGTAATTAAAATTTGCGACAGTAGAAAATTATTTTTTGAATAATTTACTATAGAAAAGGCAATCCCTGGCGTAATTAAAATTTGCGACAGTAGAAAATTATTTTTTGAATAATTTACTATAGAAAAGGCAATCCCTGGCGTAACTAAAATTTGCGACAGTATAAAATTATTTTTTGAATAATTTACTATAGAAAAGGCAATCCCTGGCGCAATTAAAATTTGCGACAGTAAAAAATTATTTTTTGAATAATTTACTATAGAAAAGGCAATCCCTGGCGTAATTAAAATTTGCGACAGTAGAAAATTATTTTTTGAATAATTTACTATAGAAAAGGCAATCCCTGGGATATTTAAAATTTGCGACAGTAGAAAATTATTTTTTTGCAAAATTTACAATAGAAAAGGCAATCAGTGGCGTAGTTAAAATTTGCGACAGTAGAAAATTATTTTTTGAATAATTTACTATAGAAAAGGCAATCCCTGGCGGATTTGAAATTTGCGACAGTAAAAAATTATTTTTTGAATAATTTACTATAGAAAAGGCAATCCCTGGCGGATTTGAAATTTGCGATAGTAAAAAATTATTTTTTGAATAATTTACTATAGAAAAGGCAATCCCTGGCGCACTTAAAATTTGCGATAGTAAAAAATTAATTTGTGAGAAATTTACTATAGAAAAGGCATTCCCTGGGATATTTAAAATTTGCGACAGTAAAAAATTATTTTTTGAATAATTTACTATAGAAAAGGCAATCCCTGGGATATTTAAAATTTGCGACAGTAGAAAATTATTTTTTTGCAAAATTTACTATAGAAAAGGCAATCCCTGGCGTAATTAAAATTTGCGACAGTAAAAAATTATTTTTTGAATAATTTACTATAGAAAAGGCAATCCCTGGCGTAATTAAAATTTGCGACAGTAGAAAATTATTTTTTGAATAATTTACTATAGAAAAGGCAATCCCTGGCGTAATTAAAATTTGCGACAGTAAAAAATTATTTTTTGAATAATTTGCTATGGAAAAGGCAATCCCTGGCGTAATTAAAATTTGCGACAGTATAAAATTATTTTTTGAATAATTTACTATAGAAAAGGCAATCCCTGGCGTAATTAAAATTTGCGACAGTAAAAAATTATTTTTTGAATAATTTACTATAGAAAAGGCAATCCCTGGCGCACTTAAAATTTGCGACAGTAGAAAATTATTTTTTTGCAAAATTTACTATAGAAAAGGCAATCCCTGGCGTAATTAAAATTTGCGACAGTAAAAAATTATTTTTTGAATAATTTACTATAGAAAAGGCAATCCCTGGCGTAATTAAAATTTGCGACAGTAGAAAATTATTTTTTGAATAATTTACTATAGAAAAGGCAATCCCTGGCGTAATTAAAATTTGCGACAGTAAAAAATTATTTTTTGAATAATTTGCTATGGAAAAGGCAATCCCTGGCGTAATTAAAATTTGCGACAGTATAAAATTATTTTTTGAATAATTTACTATAGAAAAGGCAATCCCTGGCGTAATTAAAATTTGCGACAGTAAAAAATTATTTTTTGAATAATTTACTATAGAAAAGGCAATCCCTGGCGCACTTAAAATTTGCGACAGTAGAAAATTATTTTTTTGCAAAATTTACTATAGAAAAGGCAATCCCTGGCGTAATTAAAATTTGCGACAGTAGAAAATTATTTTTTGAATAATTTACTATAGAAAAGGCAATCCCTGCCGTAATTAAAATTTGCGACAGTAGAAAATTATTTTTTGAATAATTTACTATAGAAAAGGCAATCCCTGGCGTAATTAAAATTTGCGACAGTATAAAATTATTTTTTGAATAATTTACTATAGGAAAGGCAACCCTGGCGCAATTAAAATTTGCGACAGTAAAAAATTATTTTTGAATAATTTACTATAGAAAAGGCAATCCCTGGGATATTTAAAATTTGCGACAGTAGAAAATTATTTTTTTGCAAAATTTACTATAGAAAAGGCAATAAGTGGCGTAATTAAAATTTGCGACAGTAGAAAATTATTTTTTGAATAATTTACTATAGAAAAGGCAATCCCTGGCGGATTTGAAATTTGCGACAGTAAAAAATTATTTTTTGAATAATTTACTATAGAAAAAGCAATCCCTGGCGGATTTGAAATTTGCGATAGTAAAAAATTATTTTTTGAATAATTTACTATAGAAAAGGCAATCCCTGGCGCACTTAAAATTTGCGATAGTAAAAAATTAATTTGTGAGAAATTTACTATAGAAAAGGCATTCCCTGGGATATTTAAAATTTGCGACAGTAAAAAATTATTTTTTGAATAATTTACTATAGAAAAGGCAATCCCTGGCGTAATTAAAATTTGCGACAGTATAAAATTATTTTTTGAATAATTTACTATAGAAAAGGCAACCCTGGCGCAATTAAAATTTGCGACAGTAAAAAATTATTTTTTGAATAATTTACTATAGAAAAGGCAATCCCTGGCCTAATTAAAATTGGCGACAGTAGAAAATTAATTTTTTG
The DNA here is from genome assembly GCA_963930735.1 of Dioctria linearis. Taxonomy (NCBI): domain Eukaryota; kingdom Metazoa; phylum Arthropoda; class Insecta; order Diptera; family Asilidae; genus Dioctria; species Dioctria linearis. The sequence goes on from CAWVNZ010001472.1 coordinate 6,500, forward strand.
AATAATTTACTATAGAAAAGGCAATCCCTGGCCTAATTAAAATTTGCGACAGTATAAAATTATTTTTTGAATAATTTACTATAGAAAAGGCAATCCCTGGGATATTTAAAATTTGCGACAGTAGAAAATTATTTTTTTGCAAAATTTACTATAGAAAAGGCAATCCCTGGCGTAATTAAAATTTGCGACAGTAAAAAATTATTTTTTGAATAATTTACTATAGAAAAGGCAATCCCTGGTGTAATTAAAATTTGCGACAGTAGAAAATTATTTTTTGAATAATTTACTATAGAAAAGGCAATCCCTGGCGTAATTAAAATTTGCGACAGTAAAAAATTATTTTTTGAATAATTTGCTATGGAAAAGGCAATCCCTGGCGTAATTAAAATTTGCGACAGTATAAAATTATTTTTTGAATAATTTACTATAGAAAAGGCAATCCCTGGCGTAATTAAAATTTGCGACAGTAAAAAATTATTTTTTGAATAATTTACTATAGAAAAGGCAATCCCTGGCGCACTTAAAATTTGCGACAGTAGAAAATTATTTTTTTGCAAAATTTACTATAGAAAAGGCAATCCCTGGCGTAATTAAAATTTGCGACAGTAAAAAATTATTTTTTGAATAATTTACTATAGAAAAGGCAATCCCTGGCGTAATTAAAATTTGCGACAGTAGAAAATTATTTTTTGAATAATTTACTATAGAAAAGGCAATCCCTGGCGTAATTAAAATTTGCGACAGTAGAAAATTATTTTTTGAATAATTTACTATAGAAAAGGCAATCCCTGGCGTAATTAAAATTTGCGACAGTAAAAAATTATTTTTTGAATAATTTACTATAGAAAAGGCAATCCCTGGCGTAATTAAAATTTGCGACAGTAAAAAATTATTTTTTGAATAATTTACTTTAGAAAAGGCAATCCCTGGCGTAATTAAAATTTGCGACAGTTGAAAATTATTTTTTGAATAATTTACTATAGAAAAGGCAATACCTGGCGCACTTAAAATTTGCGAAAGTTGAAAATTATTTTTTGAATAAGTTACTATAGAAAATGCAATCCCTGGCGTAATTATAATTTGCGACAGTAAAAAATTATTTTTTGAATAATTTACTATAGAAAAGGCAATCCCTGGCGTAATTAAAATTTGCGAGAGTATAAAATTATTTTTTGAATAAGTTACTATAGAAAAGGCAATCCCTGGCGTAATTAAAATTTGCGACAGTAAAAAATTATTTTTTGAATAATTTACTATAGAAAAGGCAATCCCTGGCGTAATTAAAATTTGCGACAGTTGAAAATTATTTTTTGAATAATTTACTATAGAAAAGGCAATCCCTGGCGGATTTGAAATTTGCGACAGTAAAAAATTATTTTTTGAATAATTTACTATAGAAAAGGCAATCACTGGCGCAATTAAAATTTGCGACAGTTGAAAATTATTTTTTGAATAATTTACTATAGAAAAGGCAATCCCTGGCGTAATTAAAATTTGCGACAGTAGAAAATTATTTTTGAATAATTTACTATAGAAAAGGCAATCCCTGGCGTATTTAAAATTTGCGACAGTAAAAATTATTTTTTGATTAATTTACTATAGAAAAGGCAATCCCTGGCGCAATTAAAATTTGCGACAGTAGAAAATTATTTTTTGAATAATTTACTATAGAAAAGGCAATCCCTGGCGTAATTAAAATTTGCGACAGTAAAAAATTATTTTTGAATAATTTACTATAGAAAAGGCAATCCCTGGCGTAATTAAAATTTGCGACAGTAGAAAATTATTTTTTGAATAATTTACTATAGAAAAGGCAATCCCTGGCGCACTTAAAATTTGCGACAGTAGAAAATTATTTTTTGAATAATTTACTATAGAAAAGGCAATCCCTGGCGTAATTAAAATTTGCGACAGTATAAAATTATTTTTTGAATAATTTACTATAGAAAAGGCAATCCCTGGCGTAATTAAAATTTGCGACAGTATAAAATTATTTTTTGAATAATTTACTATAGAAAAGGCAATCCCTGGCGTAATTAAAATTTGCGACAGTAGAAAATTATTTTTTGAATAATTTACTATAGAAAAGGCAATCCCTGGCGGATTTGAAATTTGCGATAGTAAAAAATTATTTTTTGAATAATTTTACTATAGAAAAGGCAATCCTTGGCGGATTTGAAATTTGCGACAGTAAAAAATTATTTTTTGAATAATTTACTATAGAAAAGGCAATCCCTGGCGCACTTAAAATTTGCGATAGTAAAAAATTAATTTGTGAGAAATTTACTATAGAAAAGACAATCCCTGGGATATTTAAAATTTGCGACAGTAAAAAATTATTTTTTGAATAATTTACTATAGAAAAGGCAATCCCTGGGATATTTAAAATTTGCGACAGTAGAAAGTTATTTTTTTGCAAAATTTACTATAGAAAAGGCAATCCCTGGCGTAATTAAAATTTGCGACAGTAGAAAATTATTTTTTGAATAATTTACTATAGAAAAGGCAATCCCTGGCGGATTTGAAATTTGCGACAGTAAAAAATTATTTTTTGAATAATTTACTATAGAAAAGGCAATCCCTGGCGGATTTGAAATTTGCGATAGTAAAAAATTATTTTTTGAATAATTTACTATAGAAAAGGAAATCCCTGGCGCACTTAAAATTTGCGATAGTAAAAGATTAATTTGTGAGAGATTTACTATAGAAAAGGCAATCCTTGGGATATTTAAAATTTGCGAAAGTAAAAAATTATTTTTTGAATAATTTACTATAGAAAAGGCAATCCCTGGCATAATTAAAATTTGCGATAGTATAAAATTATTTTTTGAATAATTTACTATAGAAAAGGCAATCCCTGGCGCAATTAAAATTTGCGACAGTAAAAAATTATTTTTTGAATAATTTACTATAGAAAAGGCAATCCCTGGCGTAATTAAAATTTGCGACAGTAGAAAATTATTTTTTGAATAATTTACTATAGAAAAGGCAATCCCTGGGATATTTAAAATTTGCGACAGTAGAAAATTATTTTTTTGCAAATTTACTATAGAAAAGGCAATCCCTGGCGTAATTAAAATTTTCGACAGTAGAAAATTATTTTTTGAATAATTTACTATAGAAAAGGCAATCCCTGGCGGATTTGAAATTTGCGACAATAAAGAAATATTTTTTGAATAATTTACTATAGAAAAGGCAATCCCTGGCGGATTTGAAATTTGCGATAGTAAAAAATTATTTTTGAATAATTTACTATAGAAAAGGCAATCCCTGGCGCACTTAAAATTTGCGATAGTGAAAAATAAATTTGTGAGAAATTTACTATAGAAAAGGCAATCCCTGGGATATTTAAAATTTGCGACAGTAAAAAATTATTTTTTGAATAATTTATTATAGAAAAGGCAATCCCTGGCGTAATTAAAATTTGCGACAGTATAAAATTATTTTTTGAATAATTTACTATAGAAAAGGCAATCCCTGGCGGATTTGAAATTTGCGACAGTAAAAAATTATTTTTTGAATAATTTACTATAGAAAAGGCAATCCCTGGCGCAATTAAAATTTGCGACAGTAAAAAAATATTTTTTGAATAATTTACTATAGAAAAGGCAATCCCTGGCGTAATTAAAATTTGCGACAGTAGAAAATTATTTTTTGAATTATTTACTATAGAAAAGGCAATCCCTGGGATATTTAAAATTTGCGACAGTAGAAAATTATTTTTTTGCAAAATTTACTATAGAAAAGGCAATCCCTGGCGTAATTAAAATTTGCGACAGTAGAAAATTATTTTTTGAATAATTTACTATAGAAAAGGCAATCCCTGGCGGATTTGAAATTTGCGACAGTAAAAAATTATTTTTTGAATAATTTACTATAGAAAAGTCAATCCCAGGCGGATTTGAAATTTGCGATAGTAAAAAATTATTTTTGAATAATTCACTATAGAAAAGGCAATCCCTGGCGCACTTAAAATTTGCGATAGTAAAAAATTAATTTGTGAGAAATTTACTATAGAAAACGCAATCCCTGGGATATTTAAAATTTGCGACAGTAAAAATTATTTTTTGAATAATTTACTATAGAAAAGGCAATCCCCTGGCGTAATTAAAATTTGCGACAGTATAAAATTATTTTTTGAATAATTTACTATAAAAAAGGCAATCCCTGGCGCAATTAAAATTTGCGACAGTAAAAAATTATTTTTTGAATAATTTACTATAGAAAAGGCAATCCCTGGCGTAATTAAAATTTGCGACAGTAGAAAATTATTTTTTGAATAATTTACTATAGAAAAGGCAATCCCTGGCGTAATTAAAATTTGCGACAGTAGAAAATTATTTTTTGAATAATTTACTATAGAAAAGGCAATCCCTGGCGTAATTAAAATTTGCGACAGTATAAAATTATTTTTTGAATAATTTACTATAGAAAAGGCAATCCCTGGGATATTTAAAATTTGCGACAGTAGAAAATTATTTTTTTGCAAAATTTTCTATAGAAAAGGCAATCCCTGGCGTAATTAAAATTTGCGACAGTAGAAAATTATTTTTTGAATAATTTACTATAGAAAAGGCAATCCCTGGCGGATTTGAAATTTGCGATAGTAAAAAATTATTTTTTGAATAATTTACTATAGAAAAGGCAATCCCTGGCGTATTTAAAATTTGCGACAGTAAAAAATTATTTTTTGAATAATTTACTATAGAAAAGGCAATCCCTGGCCCAATTAAAATTTGCGACAGCTGAAAATTATTTTTTGAATAATTTACTATAGAAAAGGCAATCCCTGGGGGATTTGAAATTTGCGACAGTAAGAAATTATTTTTTGAATAATTTACTATAGAATAGGCAATCCCTGGCGCAATTACAATTTGCGACAGTAAAAAATTATTTTTTGAATAATTTACTTTAGAAAAGGCAATCCCTGGCGTAATTAAAATTTGCGACAATTGAAAATTATTTTTTGAATAATTTACTATAGAAAAGGCAATCCCTGGCGGATTTGAAATTTACGACAGTATAAAATTATTTTTTGAATAATTTACTATAGAAAAGGCAATCCCTGGGATATTTAAAATTTGCGACAGTAGAAAATTATTTTGTGAGAAATTTACTATAGAAAAGGCAATCCCTGGGATATTTAAAATTTGCGACAGTAAAAAATTATTTTTTTGCAAAATTTACTATAGAAAAGGCAATCCCTGGCGTATTTAAAATTTGCGACAGTATAAAATTATTTTTTGAATAATTTACTATAGAAAAGGCAATCCCTGGCGTAATTAAAATTTGCGACAGTAGAAAATTATTTTTTGAATAATTTACTATAGAAGAGGCAATCCCTGGCGTATTTAAAATTTGCAACAGTAAAAAATTATTTTTTGAATAATTTACTATAGAAAAGGCAATCCCTGGCGTATTTAGAATTTGCGACAGTAAAAAATTATTTTTTGAATAATTTACTATAGAAAAGGCAATCCCTGGCGTAATTAAAATTTGCGACAGTAGAAAATTATTTTTTGAATAATTTACTATAGAAAAGGCAATCCCTGGCGTAACTAAAATTTGCGACAGTAGAAAATTATTTTTTGAATAATTTACTATAGAAAAGGCAATCCCTGGCGCACTTAAAATTTGCGACAGTTGAAAATTATTTTTTGAATAATTTACTATAGGAAAGGCAATCCCTGGCGTATTTAAAATTTGCGACAATAAGGAATTATTTTTTGAATAATTTACTATAGAAAAGGCAATCCCTGGCGCAATTAAAATTTGCGACAGTAAAAAATTATTTTTTGAATAATTTACAATAGAAAAGGCAATCCTTGGGATATTTAAAATGTGCGACAGTAAAAAATTATTTTTTGAATACTATAGAAAAGGCAATTCCTGGCGTAATTAAAATTTGCGATAGTAAAAAATTATTTTTTGAATAATTTACTATAGAAAAGGCAATCCCTGGCGTAATTAAAATTTGCGACATTATAAAATTATTTTTTGAATAATTTACTATAGAAAAGGCAATCCCTGGCGTAATTAAAATTTGCGACAGTAGAAAATTATTTTTTGCAAAATTTACTATAGAAAAGGCAATCCCTGGCGCACTTAAAATTTGCGACAGTATAAAATTATTTTTTGAATAATTTACTATAGAAAAGGCAATCAGTGGCGTAATTAAAATTTGCGACAGTAAAAAATTATTTTTTGAATAATTTACTATAGAAAAGGCAATCCCTGGCGTAATTAAAATTTGCGACAGTTGAAAATTATTTTTTGAATAATTTACTATAGAAAAGGCAATCCCTATCGTAATTAAAATTTGCGACAGTAAAAAATTATTTTTTGAATAATTTACTATAGAAAAGGCAATCCCTGGCGCAATTAAAATTTGCGACAGTAAAAAATTATTTTTTGAATAATTTACTATAGAAAAGGCAATCCCTGGGATATTTAAAATTTGCGACCGTAGAAAATTATTTTTTGAATAATTTACTATAGAAAAGGCAATCCCTGGCGTAATTAAAATTTGCGACAGTATAAAATTATTTTTTGAATAATTTACTATAGAAAAGGCAATCCCTGGCGTAATTAAAATTTGCGACAGTAGAAAATTATTTTTTGAATAATTTACTATAGAAAAGGCAATCCCTGGCGTATTTAAAATTTGCGACAGTAAAAAATTATTTTTTGATTAATTTACTATAGAAAAGGCAATCCCTGGCGCAATTAAAATTTGCGACAGTAGAAAATTATTTTTTGAATAATTTACTATAGAAAAGGCAATCCCTGGCGTAATTAAAATTTGCGACAGTAAAAAATTATTTTTTGAATAATTTACTATAGAAAAGGCAATCCCTGGCGTAATTAAAATTTGCGACAGTAGAAAATTATTTTTTGAATAATTTACTATAGAAAAGGCAATCCCTGGCGCACTTAAAATTTGCGACAGTAGAAAATTATTTTTTGAATAATTTACTATAGAAAAGGCAATCCCTGGCGTAATTAAAATTTGCGACAGTATAAAATTATTTTTTGAATAATTTACTATAGAAAAGGCAATCCCTGGCGTAATTAAAATTTGCGACAGTATAAAATTATTTTTTGAATAATTTACTATAGAAAAGGCAATCCCTGGCGTAATTAAAATTTGCGACAGTAGAAAATTATTTTTTGAATAATTTACTATAGAAAAGGCAATCCCTGGCGGATTTGAAATTTGCGATAGTAAAAAATTATTTTTTGAATAATTTACTATAGAAAAGGCAATCCTTGGCGGATTTGAAATTTGCGACAGTAAAAAATTATTTTTTGAATAATTTACTATAGAAAAGGCAATCCCTGGCGCACTTAAAATTTGCGATAGTAAAAAATTAATTTGTGAGAAATTTACTATAGAAAAGACAATCCCTGGGATATTTAAAATTTGCGACAGTAAAAAATTATTTTTTGAATAATTTACTATAGAAAAGGCAATCCCTGGCGGATTTGAAATTTGCGACAGTAAAAAATTATTTTTTGAATAATTTACTATAGAAAAGGCAATCCCTGGCGCAATTAAAATTTGCGACAGTAAAAAAATATTTTTTGAATAATTTACTATAGAAAAGGCAATCCCTGGCGTAATTAAAATTTGCGACAGTAGAAAATTATTTTTTGAATTATTTACTATAGAAAAGGCAATCCCTGGGATATTTAAAATTTGCGACAGTAGAAAATTATTTTTTTGCAAAATTTACTATAGAAAAGGCAATCCCTGGCGTAATTAAAATTTGCGACAGTAGAAAATTATTTTTTGAATAATTTACTATAGAAAAGGCAATCCCTGGCGGATTTGAAATTTGCGATAGTAAAAAATTATTTTTTGAATAATTTACTATAGAAAAGGCAATCCTTGGCGGATTTGAAATTTGCGACAGTAAAAAATTATTTTTTGAATAATTTACTATAGAAAAGGCAATCCCTGGCGCACTTAAAATTTGCGATAGTAAAAAATTAATTTGTGAGAAATTTACTATAGAAAAGACAATCCCTGGGATATTTAAATTTGCGACAGTAAAAAATTATTTTTTGAATAATTTACTATAGAAAAGGCAATCCCTGGGATATTTAAAATTTGCGACAGTAGAAAGTTATTTTTTTGCAAAATTTACTATAGAAAAGGCAATCCCTGGCGTAATTAAAATTTGCGACAGTAGAAAATTATTTTTTGAATAATTTACTATAGAAAAGGCAATCCCTGGCGGATTTGAAATTTGCGACAGTAAAAAATTATTTTTTGAATAATTTACTATAGAAAAGGCAATCCCTGGCGGATTTGAAATTTGCGATAGTAAAAAATTATTTTTTGAATAATTTACTATAGAAAAGGAAATCCCTGGCGCACTTAAAATTTGCGATAGTAAAAGATTAATTTGTGAGAGATTTACTATAGAAAAGGCAATCCTTGGGATATTTAAAATTTGCGAAAGTAAAAAATTATTTTTTGAATAATTTACTATAGAAAAGGCAATCCCTGGCATAATTAAAATTTGCGATAGTATAAAATTATTTTTTGAATAATTTACTATAGAAAAGGCAATCCCTGGCGCAATTAAAATTTGCGACAGTAAAAAATTATTTTTTGAATAATTTACTATAGAAAAGGCAATCCCTGGCGTAATTAAAATTTGCGACAGTAGAAAATTATTTTTTGAATAATTTACTATAGAAAAGGCAATCCCTGGGATATTTAAAATTTGCGACAGTAGAAAATTATTTTTTTGCAAAATTTACTATAGAAAAGGCAATCCCTGGCGTAATTAAAATTTTCGACAGTAGAAAATTATTTTTTGAATAATTTACTATAGAAAAGGCAATCCCTGGCGGATTTGAAATTTGCGACAATAAAAAAATATTTTTTGAATAATTTACTATAGAAAAGGCAATCCCTGGCGGATTTGAATTTGCGATAGTAAAAAATTATTTTTGAATAATTTACTATAGAAAAGGCAATCCCTGGCGCACTTAAAATTTGCGATAGTGAAAAATAAATTTGTGAGAAATTTACTATAGAAAAGGCAATCCCTGGGATATTTAAAATTTGCGACAGTAAAAAATTATTTTTTGAATAATTTATTATAGAAAAGGCAATCCCTGGCGTAATTAAAATTTGCGACAGTATAAAATTATTTTTTGAATAATTTACTATAGAAAAGGCAATCCCTGGCGGATTTGAAATTTGCGACAGTAAAAAATTATTTTTTGAATAATTTACTATAGAAAAGGCAATCCCTGGCGCAATTAAATTTGCGACAGTAAAAAAATATTTTTGAATAATTTACTATAGAAAAGGCAATCCCTGGCGTAATTAAAATTTGCGACAGTAGAAAATTATTTTTTGAATTATTTACTATAGAAAAGGCAATCCCTGGGATATTTAAAATTTGCGACAGTAGAAAATTATTTTTTTGCAAAATTTACTATAGAAAAGGCAATCCCTGGCGTAATTAAAATTTGCGACAGTAGAAAATTATTTTTTGAATAATTTACTATAGAAAAGGCAATCCCTGGCGGATTTGAAATTTGCGACAGTAAAAAATTATTTTTTGAATAATTTACTATAGAAAAGTCAATCCCAGGCGGATTTGAAATTTGCGATAGTAAAAAATTATTTTTTGAATAATTCACTATAGAAAAGGCAATCCCTGGCGCACTTAAAATTTGCGATAGTAAAAAATTAATTTGTGAGAAATTTACTATAGAAAAGGCAATCCCTGGGATATTTAAAATTTGCGACAGTAAAAAATTATTTTTTGAATAATTTACTATAGAAAAGGCAATCCCTGGCGTAATTAAAATTTGCGACAGTATAAAATTATTTTTTGAATAATTTACTATAAAAAAGGCAATCCCTGGCGCAATTAAAATTTGCGACAGTAAAAAATTATTTTTTGAATAATTTACTATAGAAAAGGCAATCCCTGGCGTAATTAAAATTTGCGACAGTAGAAAATTATTTTTTGAATAATTTACTATAGAAAAGGCAATCCCTGGCGTAATTAAAATTTGCGACAGTAGAAAATTATTTTTTGAATAATTTACTATAGAAAAGGCAATCCCTGGCGTAATTAAAATTTGCGACAGTATAAAATTATTTTTTGAATAATTTACTATAGAAAAGGCAATCCCTGGGATATTTAAAATTTGCGACAGTAGAAAATTATTTTTTTGCAAAATTTTCTATAGAAAAGGCAATCCCTGGCGTAATTAAAATTTGCGACAGTAGAAAATTATTTTTTGAATAATTTACTATAGAAAAGGCAATCCCTGGCGGATTTGAAATTTGCGATAGTAAAAAATTATTTTTTGAATAATTTACTATAGAAAAGGCAATCCCTGGCGTATTTAAAATTTGCGACAGTAAAAAATTATTTTTTGAATAATTTACTATAGAAAAGGCAATCCCTGGCCCAATTAAAATTTGCGACAGCTGAAAATTATTTTTTGAATAATTTACTATAGAAAAGGAAATCCCTGGGGGATTTGAAATTTGCGACAGTAAGAAATTATTTTTTGAATAATTTACTATAGAATAGGCAATCCCTGGCGCAATTACAATTTGCGACAGTAAAAAATTATTTTTTGAATAATTTACTTTAGAAAAGGCAATCCCTGGCGTAATTAAAATTTGCGACAATTGAAAATTATTTTTTGAATAATTTACTATAGAAAAGGCAATCCCTGGCGGATTTGAAATTTACGACAGTATAAAATTATTTTTTGAATAATTTACTATAGAAAAGGCAATCCCTGGGATATTTAAAATTTGCGACAGTAGAAAATTATTTTGTGAGAAATTTACTATAGAAAAGGCAATCCCTGGGATATTTAAAATTTGCGACAGTAAAAAATTATTTTTTTGCAAAATTTACTATAGAAAAGGCAATCCCTGGCGTATTTAAAATTTGCGACAGTATAAAATTATTTTTTGAATAATTTACTATAGAAAAGGCAATCCCTGGCGTAATTAAAATTTGCGACAGTAGAAAATTATTTTTTGAATAATTTACTATAGAAGAGGCAATCCCTGGCGTATTTAAAATTTGCAACAGTAAAAAATTATTTTTTGAATAATTTACTATAGAAAAGGCAATCCCTGGCGTATTTAGAATTTGCGACAGTAAAAAATTATTTTTTGAATAATTTACTATAGAAAAGGCAATCCCTGGCGTAATTAAAATTTGCGACAGTAGAAAATTATTTTTTGAATAATTTACTATAGAAAAGGCAATCCCTGGCGTAACTAAAATTTGCGACAGTAGAAAATTATTTTTTGAATAATTTACTATAGAAAAGGCAATCCCTGGCGCACTTAAAATTTGCGACAGTTGAAAATTATTTTTTGAATAATTTACTATAGGAAAGGCAATCCCTGGCGTATTTAAAATTTGCGACAATAAGGAATTATTTTTTGAATAATTTACTATAGAAAAGGCAATCCCTGGCGCAATTAAAATTTGCGACAGTAAAAAATTATTTTTTGAATAATTTACAATAGAAAAGGCAATCCTTGGGATATTTAAAATGTGCGACAGTAAAAAATTATTTTTTGAATACTATAGAAAAGGCAATTCCTGGCGTAATTAAAATTTGCGATAGTAAAAAATTATTTTTTGAATAATTTACTATAGAAAAGGCAATCCCTGGCGTAATTAAAATTTGCGACATTATAAAATTATTTTTTGAATAATTTACTATAGAAAAGGCAATCCCTGGCGTAATTAAAATTTGCGACAGTAGAAAATTATTTTTTGCAAAATTTACTATAGAAAAGGCAATCCCTGGCGCACTTAAAATTTGCGACAGTATAAAATTATTTTTTGAATAATTTACTATAGAAAAGGCAATCAGTGGCGTAATTAAAATTTGCGACAGTAAAAAATTATTTTTTGAATAATTTACTATAGAAAAGGCAATCCCTGGCGTAATTAAAATTTGCTACAGTTGAAAATTATTTTTTGAATAATTTACTATAGAAAAGGCAATCCCTATCGTAATTAAAATTTGCGACAGTAAAAAATTATTTTTTGAATAATTTACTATAGAAAAGGCAATCCCTGGCGCAATTAAAATTTGCGACAGTAAAAAATTATTTTTTGAATAATTTACTATAGAAAAGGCAATCCCTGGGATATTTAAAATTTGCGACCGTAGAAAATTATTTTTTGAATAATTTACTATAGAAAAGGCAATCCCTGGCGTAATTAAAATTTGCGACAGTATAAAATTATTTTTTGAATAATTTACTATAGAAAAGGCAATCCCTGGCGTAATTAAAATTTGCGACAGTAGAAAATTATTTTTTGCAAAATTTACTATACAAAAGGCAATCCCTGGCGCACTTAAAATTTGCGACAGTATAAAATTATTTTTTGAATAATTTACTATAGAAAAGGCAATCCCTGGCGTAATTAAAATTTGCGACAGTAAAAAATTATTTTTTGAATAATTTACTATAGAAAAGGCAATCCCTGGCGTAATTAAAATTTTCGACAGTTGAAAATTATTTTTTGAATAATTTACTATAGAAAACGCAATCCCTGGCGTAATTAAAATTTGCGACATTAAAAAATTATTTTTTGAATAATTTACTATAGAAAAGGCAATCCCTGGCGCAATTAAAATTTGCGACAGTAAAAAATTATTTTTTGAATAATTTACTATAGAAAAGGCAATCCCTGGCGTAATTAAAATTTGCGACAGTAGAAAATTATTTTTTGAATAATTTACTATAGAAAAGGCAATCCCTGGCGTAATTAAAATTTGCGACAGTAAAAAATTATTTTTTGAATAATTTACTATAGAAAAGGCAATCCCTGGCGTAATTAAAATTTGCGACAGTAAGAAATTATTTTTTGAATAATTTACTATAGAAAAGGCAATCCCTGGCGTAATTAAAATTTGCGACAGTAAAAAATTATTTTTTGAATAATTTACTATAGAAAAGGCAATCCCTGGCGTAATTAAAATTTGCGACAGTTGAAAATTATTTTTTGAATAATTTACTATAGAAAAGGCAATCCCTGGCGCACTTAAAATTTGCGACAGTAAAAAATTATTTTTTGAATAATTTACTATAGAAAAGGCAATCCCTGGCGCAATTAAAATTTGCGACAGTAAAAAATTATTTTTTGAATAATTTACTATAGAAAAGGCAATCCCTGGCGTAATTAAAATTTGCGACAGTTGAAAATTATTTTTTGAATAATTTACTATAGAAAAGGCAATCCCTGGCGTAATTAAAATTTGCGACAGTAAAAAATTATTTTTTGGATAATTTACTATAGAAAAGGCAATCCCTGGCGTAATTAAAATTTGCAACAGTTGAAAATTATTTTTTGAATAATTTACTATAGAAAATGCAATCCCTGGCGCACTTAAAATTTGCGACAGTTGAAAATTATTTTTTGAATAATTTACTATAGAAAAGGCAATCCCTGGCGTAATTAAAATTTGCGACAGTAAGAAATTATTTTTTGAATAATTTACTATAGAAAAGGCAATCCCTGGCGTAATTAAAATTTGCGACAGTAAAAAATTATTTTTTGAATAATTTACTATAGAAAAGGCAATCCCTGGCGTAATTAAAATTTGCGACAGTAAAAAATTATTTTTTTGAATACTTTACTATAGAAAAGGCAATCCCTGGCGTAATTAAAATTTGCGACAGTAAAAAATTATTTTTTGAATAATTTACTATAGAAAAGGCAATCCCTGGCGTAATTAAAATTTGCGACAGTTGAAAATTATTTTTTGAATAATTTACTATAGAAAAGGCAATCCCTGGCGTAATTAAAATTTGCGACAGTAAAAAATTATTTTTTGAATAATTTACTATAGAAAAGGCAATCCCTGGCGTAATTAAAATTTGCGACAGTAAGAAATTATTTTTTGAATAATTTACTATAGAAAAGGCAATCCCTGGCGTAATTAAAATTTGCGACAGTAAAAAATTATTTTTTGAATAATTTACTATAGAAAAGGCAATCCCTGGCGGATTTAAAATTTGCGACAGTAAAAAATTATTTTTTGAATAATTTACTATAGTAAAGGCAATCCCTGGCGTAATTAAAATTTGCGACAGTAAAAAATTATTTTTTGAATAATTTACTATAGAAAAGGCAATCCCTGGCGTAATTAAAATTTGCGACAGTATAAAATTATTTTTTGAATAATTTACTATAGAAAAGGCAATCCCTGGCGTAATTAAAATTTGCGACAGTAGAAAATTATTTTTTGAATAATTTACTATAGAAAAGGCAATCCCTGGCGTAATTAAAATTTGCGACAGTAGAAAATTATTTTTTGAATAATTTACTATAGAAAAGGCAATCCCTGGCGTATTTAAAATTTGCGACAGTAAAAAATTAATATTTTGAAAAATTTACTGTAGAAAAGGCAATCCCTGGCGTAATTAAAATTTGCGACAGTAAAAAATTATTTTTTGAATAATTTACTATAGAAAAGGCAATCCCTGGCGTAATTAAAATTTGCGACAGTAAAAAATTATTTTTTGAATAATTTACTATAGAAAAGGCAATCCCTGGCGCAATTAAAATTTGCGACAGTAAAAAATTATTTTTTGAATAATTTACTATAGAAAAGGCAATCCTGGGATATTTAAAATTTGCGACAGTAAAAAATTATTTTTTGAATAATTTACTATAGAAAAGGCAATCCCTGGCGTAATTAAAATTTGCGACAGTAAAAAATTATTTTTTGAATAATTTACTATAGAAAAGGCAATCCCTGGCGTAATTAAAATTTGCGACAGTTGAAAATTATTTTTTGATTAATTTACTATAGAGAAGGCAATCCCTGGCGCACTTAAAATTTGCGACAGTTGAAAATTATTTTTTGAATAATTTACTATAGAAAAGGCAATCCCTGGCGTAATTAAAATTTGCGACAGTAAAAAATTATTTTTTGAATAATTTACTATAGAAAAGGCAATCCCTGGCGTAATTAAAATTTGCGACAGTATAAAATTATTTTTTGAATAATTTACTATAGAAAAGGCAATCACTGGCGTAATTAAAATTTGCGACAGTAAAAAATTATTTTTTGAATAATTTACTATAGAAAAGGCAATCCCTGGCGCAATTAAAATTTGCGACAGTTGAAAATTATTTTTTGAATAATTTACTATAGAAACGGCAATCCCTGGCGGATTTGAAATTTGCGACAGTAAAAAATTATTTTTTGAATAATTTACTATAGAAAAGGCAATCCCTGGCGCAATTAAAATTTGCGACAGTTGAAAATTATTTTTTGAATAATTTACTATAGAAAAGGCAATCCCTGGCGCACTTAAAATTTGTGACAGTAGAAAATTATTTTTTGAATAATTTACTATAGAAAAGGCAATCCCTGGCGTAATTAAAATTTGCGACAGTATAGAATTATTTTTGAATAATTTACTATAGAAAAGGCAATCCCTGGCGTAATTAAAATTTGCGAGAGTAAAAAATTATTTTTTGAATAATTTACTATAGAAAAGGCAATCCCTGGCGTAATTAAAATTTGCGACAGTAGAAAATTATTTTTTGAATAATTTACTATAGAAAAGGCAATCCCTGGCGGATTTGAAATTTGCGATAGTAAAAAATTATTTTTTGAATAATTTACTATAGAAAAGGCAATCCCTGGCGGATTTGAAATTTACGACAGTAAAAAATTATTTTTTGAATAATTTACTATAGAAAAGGCAATCCCTGGAGCACTTAAAATTTGCGATAGTAAAAAATTAATTTGTGAGAAATTTACTATAGAAAAGGCAATCCCTGGGATATTTAAAATTTGCGACAGTAAAAAAATATTTTTTGAATAATTTACTATAGAAAAGGCAATCCCTGGGATATTTAAAATTTGCGACAGTAGAAAATTATTTTTTTGCAAAATTTACTATAGAAAAGGCAATCCCTGGCGTAATTAAAATTTGCGACAGTAGAAAATTATTTTTTGAATAATTTACTATAGAAAAGGCAATCCCTGGCGGATTTGAAATTTGCGACAGTAAAAAGTTATTTTTTGAATAATTTACTATAGAAAAGGCAATCCCTGGGATATTTAAAATTTGCGACAGTAAAAAAATATTTTTTGAATAATTTACTATAGAAAAGGCAATCCCTGGGATATTTAAAATTTGCGACAGTAGAAAATTATTTTTTTGCAAAATTTACTATAGAAAAGGCAATCCCTGGCGTAATTAAAATTTGCGACAGTAGAAAATTATTTTTTGAATAATTTACTATAGAAAAGGCAATCCCTGGCGGATTTGAAATTTGCGACAATAAAAAAATATTTTTTGAATAATTTACTATAGAAAAGGCAATCCCTGGCGGATTTGAAATTTGCGATAGTAAAAAATTATTTTTTGAATAATTTACTATAGAAAAGGCAATCCCTGGTGCACTTAAAATTTGCGATAGTAAAAAATTAATTTGTGAGAAATTTACTATAGAAAAGGCAATCCCTGGGATATTTAAAATTTGCGACAGTAAAAAATTATTTTTTGAATAATTTACTATAGAAAAGGCAATCCCTGACGTAATTAAAATTTGCGACAGTTGAAAATTATTTTTTGAATAATTTACTATAGAAAAGGCAATCCCTGGCGTAATTAAAATTTGCGACAGTTGAAAATTATTTTTTGAATAATTTACTATAGAAAAGGCAATCCCTGGCGTAATTAAAATTTGCGACAGTAAAAAATTATTTTTTGAATAATTTACTATAGAAAAGGCAATCCCTGGCGTAATTAAAATTTGCGACAGTATAAAATTATTTTGTGAGAAATTTACTGTAGAAAAGGCAATCCCTGGGATATTTAAAATTTGCGACAGTAAAAAATTATTTTTTGAATAATTTACTATAGAAAAGGCAATCCCTGGCGTAATTAAAATTTGCGACAGTTGAAAATTATTTTTTGAATAATTTACTATAGAAAAGGCAATCCCTGGGATATTTAAAATTTGCGACAGTTGAAAATTATTTTTTGAATAATTTACTATAGAAAAGGCAATCCCTGGCGTAATTAAAATTTGCGACAGTAGAAAATTATTTTTTGAATAATTTACTATAGAAAAGGCAATCCCTGGCGCAACTAAAATTTGCGACAGTAGAAAATTATTTTTTGAATAATTTACTATAGAAAAGGCAATCCCTGGCGTAATTAAAATTTGCGACAGTATAAAATTATTTTTTTAATAATTTACTATAGAAAAGGCAATCCCTGGCGGATTTGAAATTTGCGATAGTAAAAATTATTTTTTGAATAATTTACTATAGAAAAGGCAATCCCTGGCGGATTTGAAATTTGCGACAGTAAAAAATTATTTTTTGAATAATTTACTATAGAAAAGGCAATCCCTGGCGCACTTAAAATTTGCGATAGTAAAAAATTAATTTGTGAGAAATTTCCTATAGAAAAGGCAATCCCTGGGATATTTAAACTTTGCGACAGTAAAAAATTATTTTTTGAATAATTTACTATAGAAAAGGCAATCCCTGGGATATTTAAAATTTGCGACAGTAGAAAATTATTTTTTTGCAAAATTTACTATAGAAAAGGCAATCCCTGGCGTAATTAAAATTTGCGACAGTAGAAAATTATTTTTTGAATAATTTACTATAGAAAAGGCAATCCCTGGCGTAATTAAAATTTGCGACAGTATAAAATTATTTTGTGAGAAATTTACTAAAGTAAAGGCAATCCCTGGGATATTTAAAATTTGCGACAGTAAAAAATTATTTTTTGAATAATTTACTATAGAAAAGGCAATCCCTGGCGTAATTAAAATTTGCGACAGTTGAAAATTATTTTTTGAATAATTTACTATAGAAAAGGCAATCCCTGGGATATTTAAAATTTGCGACAGTTGAAAATTATTTTTTGAATAATTTACTATAGAAAAGGCAATCCCTGGCGTAATTAAAATTTGCGACAGTAGAAAATTATTTTTTGAATAATTTCCTATAGAAAAGGCAATCCCTGGCGTAATTAAAATTTGCGATAGTAAAAAATTAATTTGTGAGAAATTTACTATAGAAAAGGCAATCCCTGGGATATTTAAATTTTGCGACAGTAAAAAATTATTTTTTGAATAATTTACTATAGAAAAGGCAATCCCTGGCGTAATTAAAATTTGCGACAGCTGAAAATTATTTTTTGAATAATTTTCTATAGAAAAGGCAATCCCTGGCGTAATTAAAATTTGCGACAGTTGAAAATTATTTTTTGAATAATTTACTATAGAAAAGGCAATCCCTGGCGTAATTAAAATTTGCGACAGTAAAAAATTATTTTTTGAATAATTTACTATAGAAAAGGCAATCCCTGGCGTAATTAAAATTTGCGACATTATAAAATTATTTTGTGAGAAATTTACTATAGAAAAGGCAATCCCTGGGATATTTAAAATTTGCGACAGTAAAAAATTATTTTTTGAATAATTTACTATAGAAAAGGCAATCCCTGGCGTAATTAAAATTTGCGACAGTTGAAAATTATTTTTTGAATAATTTACTATAGAAAAGGCAATCCCTGGGATATTTAAAATTTGCGACAGTTGAAAATTATTTTTTGAATAATTTACTATAGAAAAGGCAATCCCTGGCGTAATTAAAATTTGCGACAGTAGAAAATGATTTTTTGATAATTTACTATAGAAAAGGCAATCCCTGGCGCAATTAAAATTTGCCACAGTAGAAAATTATTTTTGAATAATTTACTATAGAAAAGGCAATCCCTGGCGTAATTAAAATTTGCGACAGTATAAAATTATTTTTTGCAAAATTTACTATAGAAAAGGCAATCCCTGGCGTAATTAAAATTTGCGACAGTATAAAATTATTTTTTGAATAATTTATTATAGAAAAGGCAATCCCTGGCGGATTTGAAATTTGCGATAGTAAAAAATTATTTTTTGAATAATTTACTATAGAAAAGGCAATCCCTGGCGGATTTGAAATTTGCGACAGTAAAAAATTATTTTTTGAATAATTTACTATAGAAAAGGCAATCCCTGGCGCACTTAAAATTTGCGATAGTAAAAAATTAATTTGTGAGAAATTTACTATAGAAAAGGCAATCCCTGGGATATTTAAAATTTGCGACAGTAAAAAATTATTTTTTGAATAATTTACTATAGAAAAGGCAATCCCTGGGATATTTAAAATTTGCGACAGTAGAAAATTATTTTTTTGCAAAATTTACTATAGAAAAGGCAATCCCTGGTGTAATTAAAATTTCCGACAGTAGAAAATTATTTTTTGAATAATTTACTATAGAAAAGGCAATCCCTGGCGTAATTAAAATTTGCGAAAGTAAAAAATTATTTTTTGAATAATTTACTATAGAAAAGGCAATCCATGGAGTAATTAAAATTTGCGACAGTAGAAAATTATTTTTTGAATAATTTACTATAGAAAAGGCAATCCCTGGCGCAATTAAAATTTGCGACAGTATAAAACTATTTTTTGAATAATTTACTATAGAAAAGGCAATCCCTGGCGTAATTAAAATATGCGACAGTAAAAAATTATTTTTTGAATAATTTACTATAGAAAAGGCAATCCCTGGCGTAATTAAAATTTGCGATAGTAAAAAATTATTTTTTGAATAATTTACTATAGAAAAGGCAATCTCTGGCGTAATTAAAATTTGCGACAGTAGAAAATTATTTTTTGAATAATTTACTATAGAAAAGGCAATCCCTGGCGTAATTAAAATTTGCGACAGTAGAAAATTATTTTTTTGCAAAATTTACTATAGAAAAGGCAATCCCTGGCGTAATTAAAATTTGCGACAGTAGAAAATTATTTTTTGAATAATTTACTATAGAAAAGGCAATCCCTGGAGCAATTAAAATTTGCGACAGTAAAAAATTATTTTTTTGCAAAATTTACTATAGAAAAGGCAATCCCTGGCGTAATTAAATTTTGCGACAGTAGAAAATTATTTTTTGAATAATTTACTATAGAAAAGGCAATCCCTGGCGTGATTAAAATTTGCGACAGTTGAAAATTATTTTTTGAATAATTTACTATAGAAAAGGCAATCCCTGGCGTAATTAAAATTTGTGACAGTTGAAAATTATTTTTTGAATAATTTACTATAGAAAAGGCAATCCCTGGCGTAATTAAAATTTGCGACAGTAAAAAATTATTTTTTGAATAATTTACTATAGAAAAGGCAATCCCTGGCGTAATTAAAATTTGCGATAGTAAAAAATTATTTTTTGAATAATTTACTATAGAAAAGGCAATCCCTGGCGTAATTAAAATTTGCGACAGTAGAAAATTATTTTTTGAATAATTTACTATAGAAAAGGCAATCCCTGGCGTAATTAAAATTTGCGACAGTAGAAAATTATTTTTTTGCAAAATTTACTATAGAAAAGGCAATCCCTGCCGTAATTAAAATTTGCGACAGTAGAAAATTATTTTTTGAATAATTTACTATAGAAAAGCCAATCCTTGGCGGATTTGAATTTTGCGACAGTAAAAAATTAATATTTTGAATAATTTACTATAGAAAAGGCAATCCCTGGCGGATTTGAAATTTGCGACAGTAAAAAATTAATTTGTGAGAAATTTACTACAGAAAAGGCAATCCCTGGCGCACTTAAAATTTGCGGTAGTAAAAAATTAATTTGTGAGAAATTTACTATAGAAAAGGCAATCCCTGGGATATTTAAAATTTGCGACAGTAAAAAATTATTTTTTGAATAATTTACTATAGAAAAGGCAATCCCTGGCGCAATTAAAATTTGCGACAGTAGAAAATTATTTTTTGAATAATTTACTATAGAAAAGGCAATCCCTGGCGTAATTAAAATTTGCGACAGTATAAAATTATTTTTTGAATAATTTACTATAGAAAAGGCAATCCCTGGCGTAATCAAAATTTGCGACAATAAAAAATTATTTTTTGAATAATTTACTATAGAAAAGGCAATCCCTGGCGCAATTAAAATTTGCAACAGTAGAAAATTATTTTTTGAATAATTTACTATAGAAATGGCAATCCCTGGTGTAATTAAAATTTGCGACAGTATAAAATTATTTTTTGAATAATTTACTATAGAAAAGGCAATCCCTGGCGTAGTTAAAATTTGCGACAGTTGAAAATTATTTTTTTAATAATTTACTATAGAAAAGGCAATCCCTGGCGTAATTAAAATTTGCGACATTAGAAAATTATTTTTTGAATAATTTACTATAGAAAAGGCAATCCCTGGGATATTTAAAATTTGCGACAGTAAAAAATTATTTTTTGAATAATTTACTACAGAAAAGGCAATCCCTGGGATATTTAAAATTTGCGACAGTAAAAAATTATTTTTTGAATAATTTACTACAGAAAAGGCAAACCCTGGGATATTTAAAATTTGCGACAGTAAAAAATTATTTTTTGAATAATTTACTATAGAAAAGGCAATCCCTGGCGCAATTAAAATTTGCGACAATTGAAAATTATTTTTTGAATAATTTACTATAGAAAAGGCAATCCCTGGCGTAATTAAAATTTGCGACAGTTGAAAATTATTTTTTGAATAATTTACTATAGAAAAGGCAATCCCTGGCGTAATTAAAATTTGCGACAGTAAAAAATTTTTTTTTGAACAATTTACTATAGAAAAGGCCATCCCTGGCGTAATTAAAATTTGCGACAGTATAAAATTATTTTTTGAATAATTTACTATAGAAAAGGCAATCCCTGGCGTAATTAAAATTTGTGACAGTTGAAAATTATTTTTTGAATAATTTACTATAGAAAAGGCAATCCCTGGCGTAATTAAAATTTGCGATAGTAAAAATTATTTTTTGAATAATTTACTATAGAAAAGGCAATCCCTGGCGTAATTAAAATTTGCGACAGTAGAAAATTATTTTTTGCAAAATTTACTATAGAAAAGGCAATCCCTGGCGTATTTAAAATTTGCGACAGTATAAAATTATTTTTTGAATAATTTACTATAGAAAAGGCAATCCCTGGCGCAATTAAAATTTGCGACAGTATAAAATTATTTTGTGAGAAATTTACTATAGAAAAGGCAATCCCTGGGATATTTAAAATTTGCGACAGTAAAAAAATTATTTTTTGAATAATTTACTATAGAAAAGGCAATCCCTGGCGTAATTAAAATTTGCGACAGTTGAAAATTATTTTTTGAATAATTTACTATAGAAAAGGCAATCCCTGGCGTAATTAAAATTTGCGACAGTAAAAAAATTTTTTTTGAATAATTTACTATAGAAAAGGCAATCCCTGGCGTAATTAAAATTTGCGACAGTATAAAATTATTTTTTGAATAATTTACTATAGAAAAGGCAATCCCTGGCGCAATTAAAATTTGCAACAGTAGAAAATTATTTTTTGAATAATTTACTATAGAAATGGCAATCCCTGGTGTAATTAAAATTTGCGACAGTATAAAATTATTTTTTGAATAATTTACTATAGAAAAGGAAATCCCTGGCGTAGTTAAAATTTGCGACAGTTGAAAATTATTTTTTTAATAATTTACTATAGAAAAGGCAATCCCTGGCGTAATTAAAATTTGCGACAGCAGAAAATTATTTTTTGAATAATTTACTATAGAAAAGGCAATCCCTGGGATATTTAAAATTTGCGACAGTAAAAAATTATTTTTTGAATAATTTACTACAGAAAAGGCAATCCCTGGGATATTTAAAATTTGCGACAGTAAAAAATTATTTTTTGAATAATTTACTATAGAAAAGGCAATCCCTGGCGCAATTAAAATTTGCGACAGTTGAAAATTATTTTTTGAATAATTTACTATAGAAAAGGCAATCCCTGGCGTAATTAAAATTTGCGACAGTAGAAAATTATTTTTTGAATAATTTACTATCGAAAAGGCAATCCCTGGCGTAATTAAAATTTGCGACAGTTGAAAATTATTTTTTGAATAATTTACTATAGAAAAGGCAATCCCTGGCGCACTTAAAATTTGCGACAGTAAAAAATTATTTTTTGAATAATTTACTATAGAAAAGGCAATCCCTGGGATATTTAAAATTTGCGACAGTAAAAAATTATTTCTTGAATAATTTACTATAGAAAAGGCAATCCCTGGCGTATTTAAAATTTGCGACAGTAAAAAATTATTTTTTGAATAATTTACTATAGAAAAGGCAATCCCTGGCGCACTTAGAATTTGCGATAGTATAAAATTAATTTGTGAGAAATTTACTATAGAAAAGGCAATCCCTGGCGCAATTAAAATTTGCGACAGTAGAAAATTATTTTTTGAATAATTTACTATAGAAAAGGCAATCCCTGGCGGATTTGAAATTTGCGACAGTAAAAAATTATTTTTTGAATAATTTACTATAGAAAAGGCAATCCCTGGCCTAATTAAAATTTGCGACAGTAAAAAATTATTTTTTGAATAATTTACTATAGAAAAGGCAATCCCTGGCGTAATTAAAATTTGCGACAGTAGAAAATTATTTTTTGAATAATTTACTATAAAAAAGGCAATCCCTGGCGTGATTAAATTTGCGACAGTTGAAAATTATTTTTGAATAATTTACTATAGAAAAGGCAATCCCTGGCGTAATTAAAATTTGTGACAGTTGAAAATTATTTTTTGTATAATTTACTATAGAAAAGGCAATCCCTGGCGTAATTAAAATTTGCGACAGTAAAAAATTATTTTTTGAATAATTTACTATAGAAAAGGCAATCCCTGGCGTAATTAAAATTTGCGATAGTAAAAAATTATTTTTGAATAATTTACTATAGAAAAGGCAATCCCTGGCGTAATTAAAATTTGCGACAGTAGAAAATTATTTTTTGAATAATTTACTATAGAAAAGGCAATCCTTGGCGTGATTAAAATTTGCGACAGTAGAAAATTATTTTTTTGCAAAATTTACTATAGAAAAGGCAATCCCTGCCGTAATTAAAATTTGCGACAGTAGAAAATTATTTTTTGAATAATTTACTATAGAAAAGCCAATCCTTGGCGGATTTGAAATTTGCGACAGTAAAAAATTAATATTTTGAATAATTTACTATAGAAAAGGCAATCCCCGGCGGATTTGAAATTTGCGACAGTAAAAAATTAATTTGTGAGAAATTTACTATAGAAAAGGCAATCCCTGGCGCACTTAAAATTTGCTTTAGTAAAAAATTAATTTGTGAGAAATTTACTATAGAAAAGGCAATCCCTGGGATATTTAAAATTTGCGACAGTAAAAAATTATTTTTTGAATAATTTACTATAGAAAAGGCAATCCCTGGCGCAATTAAAATTTGCGACAGTAGAAAATTATTTTTTGAATAATTTACTATAGAAAAGGCAATCCCTGGCGTAATTAAAATTTGCGACAGTATAAAATTATTTTTTGAATAATTTACTATAGAAAAGGCAATCCCTGGCGTAATCAAAATTTGCGACAATAAAAAATTATTTTTTGAATAATTTACTATAGAAAAGGCAAAGGTAATTTTGGCGACAGTAAAAAATTAATATTTTGAATAATTTACTATAGAAAAGGCAATCCCTGGCGGATTTGAAATTTGCGACAGTAAAAAATTAATTTGTGAGAAATTTACTATAGAAAAGGCAATCCCTGGCGCACTTAAAATTTGCGATAGTAAAAAATTAATTTGTGAGAAATTTACTATAGAAAAGGCAATCCCTGGGATATTTAAACTTTGCGACAGTAAAAAATTATTTTTTGAATAATTTACTATAGAAAAGGCAATCCCTGGCGCAATTAAAATTTGCGACAGTAGAAAATTATTTTTTGAATAATTTACTATAGAAAAGGCAATCCCTGGCGTAATTAAAATTTGCGACAGTATAAAATTATTTTTTGAATAATTTACTATAGAAAAGGCAATCCCTGGCGTAATCAAAATTTGCGACAATAAAAAATTATTTTTTGAATAATTTACTATAGAAAAGGCAATCCCTGGCGCAATTAAAATTTGCAACAGTAGAAAATTATTTTTTGAATAATTTACTATAGAAATGGCAATCCCTGGTGTAATTAAAATTTGCGACAGTATAAAATTATTTTTTGAATAATTTACTATAGAAAAGGCAATCCCTGGCGTAGTTAAAATTTGCGACAGTTGAAAATTATTTTTTTAATAATTTACTATAGAAAAGGCAATCCCTGGCGTAATTAAAATTTGCGACAGCAGAAAATAATTTTTTCAATAATTTACTATAGAAAAGGCAATCCCTGGGATATTTAAAATTTGCGACAGTAAAAAATTATTTTTTGAATAATTTACTACAGAAAAGGCAATCCCTGGGATATTTAAAATTTGCGACAGTAAAAAATTATTTTTTGAATAATTTACTACAGAAAAGGCAATCCCTGGGATATTTAAAATTTGCGACAGTAAAAAATTATTTTTTGAATAATTTACTATAGAAAAGGCAATCCCTGGCGCAATTAAAATTTGCGACAATTGAAAATTATTTTTTGAATAATTTACTATAGAAAAGGCAATCCCTGGCGTAATTAAAATTTGCGACAGTTGAAAATTATTTTTTGAATAATTTACTATAGAAAAGGCAATCCCTGGCGTAATTAAAATTTGCGACAGTAAAAAATTTTTTTTTGAATAATTTACTATAGAAAAGGCCATCCCTGGCGTAATTAAAATTTGCGACAGTATAAAATTATTTTTTGAATAATTTACTATAGAAAAGGCAATCCCTGGCGTAATTAAAATTTGTGACAGTTGAAAATTATTTTTTGAATAATTTACTACAGAAAAGGCAATCCCTGGCGTAATTAAAATTTGCGATAGTAAAAATTATTTTTTGAATAATTTACTATAGAAAAGGCAATCCCTGGCGTAATTAAAATTTGCGACAGTAGAAAATTATTTTTTTGCAAAATTTACTATAGAAAAGGCAATCCCTGGCGTATTTAAAATTTGCGACAGTATAAAATTATTTTTTGAATAATTTACTATAGAAAAGGCAATCCCTGGCGCAATTAAAATTTGCGACAGTATAAAATTATTTTGTGAGAAATTTACTATAGAAAAGGCAATCCCTGGGATATTTAAAATTTGCGACAGTAAAAAATTATTTTTTGAATAATTTACTATAGAAAAGGCAATCCCTGGCGTAATTAAAATTTGCGACAGTTGAAAATTATTTTTTGAATAATTTACTATAGAAAAGGCAATCCCTGGCGTAATTAAAATTTGCGACAGTAAAAAATTTTTTTTTGAATAATTTACTATAGAAAAGGCAATCCCTGGCGTAATTAAAATTTGCGACAGTATAAAATTATTTTTTGAATATTTTACTATAGAAAAGGCAATCCCTGGCGCAATTAAAATTTGCAACAGTAGAAAATTATTTTTTGAATAATTTACTATAGAAATGGCAATCCCTGGTGTAATTAAAATTTGCGACAGTATAAAATTATTTTTTGAATAATTTACTATAGAAAAGGCAATCCCTGGCGTAGTTAAAATTTGCGACAGTTGAAAATTATTTTTTTAATAATTTACTATAGAAAAGGCAATCCCTGGCGTAATTAAAATTTGCGACAGCAGAAAATTATTTTTGAATAATTTACTATAGAAAAGGCAATCCCTGGGATATTTAAAATTTGCGACAGTAAAAAATTATTTTTTGAATAATTTACTACAGAAAAGGCAATCCCTGGGATATTTAAAATTTGCGACAGTAAAAAATTATTTTTTGAATAATTTACTATAGAAAAGGCAATCCCTGGCGCAATTAAAATTTGCGACAGTTGAAAATTATTTTTTGAATAATTTACTATAGAAAAGGCAATCCCTGGCGTAATTAAAATTTGCGACAGTAGAAAATTATTTTTTGAATAATTTACTATAGAAAAGGCAATCCCTGGCGTAATTAAAATTTGCGACAGTTGAAAATTATGTTTTGAATAATTTACTATAGAAAAGGCAATCCCTGGCGCACTTAAAATTTGCGACAGTAAAAAATTATTTTTTGAATAATTTACTATAGAAAAGGCAATCCCTGGGATATTTAAAATTTGCGACAGTAAAAAATTATTTTTTGAATAATTTAATATAGAAAAGGCAATCCCTGGCGTATTTAAAATTTGCGACAGTAAAAAATTATTTTTTGAATAATTTACTATAGAAAAGGCAATCCCTGGCGCACTTAGAATTTGCGATAGTATAAAATTAATTTGTGAGAAATTTACTATAGAAAAGGCAATCCCTGGCGTAATTAAAATTTGCGATAGTAAAAAATTATTTTTTGAATAATTTACTATAGAAAAGGCAATCCCTGGCGGATTTGAAATTTGCGACAGTAAAAAATTATTTTTTGAATAATGTACTATAGAAAAGGCAATCCCTGGCGTGATTAAAATTTGCGACAGTAAAAAATTATTTTTTGAATAATTTACTATAGAAAAGGCAATCCCTGGCGTAATTAAAATTTGCGATAGTAAAAATTATTTTTTGAATAATTTACTATAGAAAAGGCAATCCCTGGCGTAATCAAAATTTGCGACAATAAAAAATTATTTTTTGAATAATTTACTATAGAAAAGGCAATCCCTGGCGCAATTAAAATTTGCAACAGTAGAAAATTATTTTTTGAATAATTTACTATAGAAATGGCAATCCCTGGTGTAATTAAAATTTGCGACAGTATAAAATTATTTTTTGAATAATTTACTATAGAAAAGGCAAACCCTGGCGGATTTGAAATTTGCGACAGTTGAAAATTATTTTTTTAATAATTTACTATAGAAAAGGCAATCCCTGGCGTAATTAAAATTTGCGACAGCAGAAAATTATTTTTTGAATAATTTACTATAGAAAAGGCAATCCCTGGGATATTTAAAATTTGCGACAGTAAAAAATTATTTTTTGAATAATTTACTACAGAAAAGGCAATCCCTGGGATATTTAAAATTTGCGACAGTAAAAAATTATTTTTTGAATAATTTACTACAGAAAAGGCAATCCCTGGGATATTTAAAATTTGCGACAGTAAAAAATTATTTTTTGAATAATTTACTATAGAAAAGGCAATCCCTGGCGCAATTAAAATTTGCGACAATTGAAAATTATTTTTTGAATAATTTACTATAGAAAAGGCAATCCCTGGCGTAATTAAAATTTGCGACAGTTGAAAATTACTTTTTGAATAATTTACTATAGAAAAGGCAATCCCTGGCGAAATTAAAATTTGCGACAGTAAAAAATTTTTTTTTGAATAATTTACTATAGAAAAGGCCATCCCTGGCGTAATTAAAATTTGCGACAGTATAAAATTATTTTTTGAATAATTTACTATAGAAAAGGCAATCCCTGGCGTATTTAAAATTTGCGACAGTATAAAATTATTTTTTGAATAATTTACTATAGAAAAGGCAATCCCTGGCGCAATTAAAATTTGCGACAGTATAAAATTATTTTGTGAGAAATTTACTATAGAAAAGGCAATCCCTGGGATATTTAAAATTTGCGACAGTAAAAAATTATTTTTTGAATAATTT
>CAWVNZ010001473.1:0-40570 GCA_963930735.1 Dioctria linearis
AATTTGCGACAGTAAAAAATTATTTTTTGAATAATTTACTATATAAAAGGCAATACCTGGCGCACTTAAAATTTGCGACAGTAAAAAATTATTTTTTGAATAATTTACTATAGAAAAGGCAATCCCTGGCGTAATTAAAATTTGCGACAGTATAAAATTATTTTTTGAATAATTTACTATAGAAAAGGCAATCCCTGGCGTAATTAAAATTTTCGACAGTAAAAAATTAATATTTTGAAAAAGTTACTGTAGAAAAGGCAATCCCTGGCGCAATTAAAATTTGCGACAGTAGAAAATTATTTTTTGAATAATTTACTGTAGAAAAGGCAATCCCTGGCGCAATTAAAATTTGCGACAGTAGAAAATTATTTTTTGAAAAATTTACTGTAGAAAAGGCAATCCCTGGCGCAATTAAAATTTGCGACAGTAGAAAATTATTTTTTGAATAATTTACTATAGAAAAGGCAATCCCTGGCGCACTTAAAATTTGCGACAGTAAAAAATTATTTTGTGAGAAATTTACTATAGAAAAGGCAATCCCTGGGATATTTAAAATTTGCGACAGTAGAAAATTATTTTTTGAATAATTTACTATAGAAAAGGCAATCCCTGGCGTAATTACAATTTGCGACAGTAGAAAATTATTTTTTGAATAATTTACTATAGAAAAGGCAATCCCTGGCGCAATTAAAATTTGCGACAGTAAAAAATTATTTTTTGCAAAATTTACTATAGAAAAGGCAATCCCTGGCGCACTTAAAATTTGCGACAGTAAAAAATTATTTTTTGAATTATTTACTATAGAAAAGGCAATCCCTGGCGTAATTAAAATTTGCGACAGTAAAAAATTATTTTTTGAATAATTTACTATAGAAAAGGCAATCCCTGTCGTAATTAAAATTTGCGACAGTAAAAAATTATTTTTTGAATAATTTACTATAGAAAAGGCAATCCCTGGCGCACTTAAAATTTGCGACAGTAGAAAATTATTTTTTGAATAATTTACTATAGAAAAGGTAATCCCTGGCGTATTTAAAATTTGCGACAGTAAAAAATTATTTTTTGAATGATTTACTATAGAAAAGGCAATCCCTGGCGTATTTAAAATTTGCGACAGTAGAAAATTATTTTTTGAATAATTTACTATAGAAAAGGCAATCCCTGGGATATTTAAAATTTGCGACAGTAAAAAATTATTTTTTGAATAATTTACTATAGAAAAGGCAATCCCTGGCGTAATTAAAATTTGCGACAGTAAAAAATTATTTTTTGAATAATTTACTATAGAAAAGGCAATCCCTGGCGCAATTAAAATTTGCGACAGTAGAAAATTATTTTTTGAATAATTTACTATAGAAAAGGCAATCCCTGGCGTAATTAAAATTTGCGACAGTAAAAAATTATTTTTTGAATAATTTACTATAGAAAAGGCAATCCCTGGCGCAATTAAATTTTGCGACAGTAGAAAATTATTTTTTGAATAATTTACTATAGAAAAGGCAATCCCTGGCGCACTTAAAATTTGCGACAGTAAAAAATTATTTGTTGCAAAATTTACTATAGAAAAGGCAATCCCTGGCGCACTTAAAATTTGCGACAGTAAAAAATTATTTTTTGAATAATTTACTATAGAAAAGGCAATCCCTGGCGTAATTAAAATTTGCGACAGTATAAAATTATTTTTTGAATAATTTACTATAGAAAAGGCAATCCCTGGCGAAATTAAAATTTGCGACAGTAGAAAATTATTTTTTGAATAATTTACTATAGAAAAGGCAATCCCTGGCGTAATTAAAATTTGCGACAGTAGAAAATTATTTTTTGAATAATTTACTATAGAAAAGGCAATCCCTGGCGTAATTAAAATTTGCGACAGTATAAAATTATTTTTTGAATAATTTACTATAGAAAAGGCAATCCCTGGCGCAATTAAAATTTGCGACAGTTGAAAATTATTTTTAGAATAATTTACTATAGAAAAGGCAATCCCTGGCGTAATTAAAATTTGCGACAGTAAAAAATTATTTTTTGAATAATTTACTATAGAAAAGGCAATCCCTGGGATATTTAAAATTTGCGACAGTAAAAAATTATTTTTTGAGTAATTTACTATAGAAAAGGCAATCCCTGGCGTAATTAAAATTTGCGACAGTAAAAAATTATTTTTTGAATAATTTACTATAGAAAAGCCAATCCCTGGCTTAATTAAAATTTGCGACAGTAGAAAATTATTTTTTGAATAATTTACTATAGAAAAGGCAATCCCTGGCGCACTTAAAATTTGCGACAGTAAAAAATTATTTTTTGAATAATTTACTATAGAAAAGGCAATCCCTGGCGTAATTAAAATTTGCGAGAGTAGAAAATTATTTTTTGAATAATTTACTATAGAAAAGGCAATCCCTGGCGCAATTAAAATTTGCGACAGTAGAAAATTATTTACGAATAATTTACTATAGAAAAGGCAATCCCTGGCGTAATTAAAATTTGCGACAGTAAAAAATTATTGTTTGAATAATTTACTATAGAAAAGGCAATCCCTGGCGCACTTAAAATTTGCGACAGTAAAAAATTATTTTTTGAATAATTTACTATAGAAAAGGCAATCAATCCCTGGCGCACTTAAAATTTGCGACAGTAAAAAATTATTTTTTGCAAAATTTACTATAGAAAAGGCAATCCCTGGCGCATTTAAAATTTGCGACAGTAAATAATTATTTTTTGAATAATTTACTATAGAAAAGGCAATCCCTGGCGTAATTAAAATTTGCGACAGTTGAAAATTATTTTTTGAATAATTTACTATAGAAAAGGCAATCCCTGGCGCAATTAAAATTTGCGACAGTAAAAAATTATTTTTTGCAAAATTTACTATAGAAAAGGCAATCCCTGGCGTAATTAAAATTTGCGACAGTATAAAATTATTTTTTGAATAATTTACTATAGAAAAGGCAATCCCTGGCGCACTTAAAATTTTCGACAGTAAAAAATTATTTTTTGAATAATTTACTATAGAAAAGGCAATCCCTGGCGCAATTAAAATTTGCGACAGTAGAAAATTATTTTTTGAATAATTTACTATAGAAAAGGCAATCCCTGGCGTAATTAAAATTTGCGACAGTAAAAAATTATTTTTTGAATAATTTACTATAGAAAAGGCAATCCCTGGCGCACTTAAAATTTGCGACAGAAAAAAATTATTTTTTGAATAATTTACTATAGAAAAGGCAATCCCTGGCGCAATTAAAATTTGCGACAATAGAAAATTATTTTTTGAATAATTTACTATAGAAAAGGCAATCCCTGGCGTAATTAAAATTTGCGACAGTAAAAAATTATTTTTTGAATAATTTACTATAGAAAAGGCAATACCTGGCGCACTTAAAATTTGCGACAGTAAAAAATTATTTTTTGAATAATTTACTATAGAAAAGGCAATCCCTGGCGTAATTAAAATTTGCGACAGTATAAAATTATTTTTTGAATAATTTACTATAGAAAAGGCAATCCCTGGCGTAATTAAAATTTTCGACAGTAAAAAATTAATATTTTGAAAAATTTACTGTAGAAAAGGCAATCCCTGGCGCAATTAAAATTTGCGACAGTAGAAAATTATTTTTTGAATAATTTACTGTAGAAAAGGCAATCCCTGGCGTAATTAAAATTTGCGACAGTAGAAAATTATTTTTTGAATAATTTACTGTAGAAAAGGCAATCCCTGGCGCAATTAAAATTTGCGACAGTAGAAAATTATTTTTTGAAAAATTTACTGTAGAAAAGGCAATCCCCGGCGCAATTAAAATTTGCGACAGTAGAAAATTATTTTTTGAATAATTTACTATAGAAAAGGAAATCCCTGGCGTAATTAAAATTTGCGACAGTAAGAAATTATTTTTTGAATAATTTACTATAGAAAAGGCAATCCCTGGGATATTTAAAATTTGCGACAGTAAAAAATTATTTTTTGAATAATTTACTATAGAAAAGGCAATCCCTGGCGTAATTAAAATTTGCGACAGTAAGAAATTATTTTTTGAATAATTTACTATAGAAAAGGCAATACCTGGCGCACTTAAACTTTGCGACAGTAAAAAATTATTTTTTGAATAATTTACTATAGAAAAGGCAATCCCTGGCGTAATTAAAATTTGCGACAGTATAAAATTATTTTTTGAATAATTTACTATAGAAAAGGCAATCCCTGGCGCACTTAAAATTTGCGACAGTAAAAAATTATTTCTTGCAAAATTTACTATAGAAAAGGCAATCCCTGGCGCACTTAAAATTTGCGACAGTAAAAAATTATTTTTTGAATAATTTACTACAGAAAAGGCAATCCCTGGCGCAATTAAAATTTGCGAAAGTAAAAAATTATTTTTTGCAAAATTTACTATAGAAAAGGCAATCCCTGGCGTAATTAAAATTTGCGACAGTATAAAATTATTTTTTGAATAATTTACTATAGAATAGGCAATCCCTGGTGCACTTAAAATTTTCGACAGTAAAAAATTATTTTTTGAATAATTTACTATAGAAAAGGCAATCCCTGGCGCAATTAAAATTTGCGACAGTAGAAAATTATTTTTTGAATAATTTACTATAGAAAAGGCAATCCCTGGCGTAATTAAAATTTGCGACAGTAAAAAATTATTTTTTGAATAATTTACTATAGAAAAGGCAATACCTGGCGCACTTAAAATTTGCGACAGTAAAAAATTATTTTTTGAATAATTTACTATAGAAAAGGCAATCCCTGGCGTAATTAAAATTTGCGACAGTATAAAATTATTTTTTGAATAATTTACTATAGAAAAGGCAATCCCTGGCGTAATTAAAATTTTCGACAGTAAAAAATTAATATTTTGAAAAATTTACTGTAGAAAAGGCAATCCCTGGCGCAATTAAAATTTGCGACAGTAGAAAATTATTTTTTGAATAATTTACTGTAGAAAAGGCAATCCCTGGCGCAATTAAAATTTGCGACAGTAGAAAATTATTTTTTGAAAAATTTACTGTAGAAAAGGCAGTCCCTGGCGCAATTAAAATTTGCGACAGTAGAAAATTATTTTTTGAATAATTTACTATAGAAAAGGCAATCCCTGGCGCACTTAAAATTTGCGACAGTAAAAAATTATTTTGTGAGAAATTTACTATAGAAAATGCAATCCCTGGGATATTTAAAATTTGCGACAGTAGAAAATTATTTTTTGAATAATTTACTATAGAAAAGGCAATCCCTGGCGTAATTAAAATTTGCGACAGTAGAAAATTATTTTTTGAATAATTTACTATAGAAAAGGCAATCCCTGGCGCAATTAAAATTTGCGACAGTATAAAATTATTTTTTGAATAATTTACTATAGAAAAGGCAATCCCTGGCGTAATTAAAATTTTCGACAGTAAAAAATTAATATTTTGAAAAATTTACTGTAGAAAAGGCAATCCCTGGCGCAATTAAAATTTGCGACAGTAGAAAATTATTTTTTGAATAATTTACTGTAGAAAAGGCAATCCCTGGCGCAATTAAAATTTGCGACATTAGAAAATTATTTTTTGAATAATTTACTGTAGAAAAGGCAATCCCTGGCGCAATTAAAATTTGCGACAGTAGAAAATTATTTTTTGAAAAATTTACTGTAGAAAAGGCAATCCCTGGCGCAATTAAAATTTGCGACAGTAGAAAATTATTTTTTGAATAATTTACTATAGAAAAGGCAATCCCTGGCGTAATTAAAATTTGCGACAGTAAGAAATTATTTTTTGAATAATTTACTATAGAAAAGGCAATCCCTGGGATATTTAAAATTTGCGACAGTAAAAAATTATTTTTTGAATAATTTACTATAGAAAAGGCAATCCCTGGCGTAATTAAAATTTGCGACAGTAAGAAATTATTTTTTGAATAATTTACTATAGAAAAGGCAACACCTGGCGCACTTAAACTTTGCGACAGTAAAAAATTATTTTTTGAATAATTTACTATAGAAAAGGCAATCCCTGGCGTAATTAAAATTTGCGACAGTATAAAATTATTTTTTGAATAATTTACTATAGAAAAGGCAATCCCTGGCGCACTTAAAATTTGCGACAGTAAAAAATTATTTTTTGCAAAATTTACTATAGAAAAGGCAATCCCTGGCGCACTTAAAATTTGCGACAGTAAAAAATTATTTTTTGAATAATTTACTATAGAAAAGGCAATCCCTGGCGCAATTAAAATTTGCGAAAGTAAAAAATTATTTTTTGCAAAATTTACTATAGAAAAGGCAATCCCTGGCGTAATTAAAATTTGCGACAGTATAAAATTATTTTTTGAATAATTTACTATAGAAAAGGCAATCCCTGGCGCACTTAAAATTTTCGACAGTAAAAATTTATTTTTTGAATAATTTACTATAAAAAAGGCAATCCCTGGCGCAATTAAAATTTGCGACAGTAGAAAATTATTTTTTGAATAATTTACTATAGAAAAGGCAATCCCTGGCGTAATTAAAATTTGCGACAGTAAAAAATTATTTTTTGAATAATTTACTATAGAAAAGGCAATACCTGGCGCACTTAAAATTTGCGACAGTAAAAAATTATTTTTTGAATAATTTACTATAGAAAAAGCAATCCCTGGCGTAATTAAAATTTGCGACAGTATAAAATTATTTTTTGAATAATTTACTATACAAAAGGCAATCCCTGGCGTAATTAAAATTTTCGACAGTAAAAAATTAATATTTTGAAAAATTTACTGTAGAAAAGGCAATCCCTGGCGCAATTAAAATTTGCGACAGTAGAAAATTATTTTTTGAATAATTTACTGTAGAAAAGGCAATCCCTGGCGCAATTAAAATTTGCGACAGTAGAAAATTATTTTTTGAAAAATTTACTGTAGAAAAGGCAATCCCTGGCGCAATTAAAATTTGCGACAGTAGAAAATTATTTTTTGAATAATTTACTATAGAAAAGGCAATCCCTGGCGCACTTAAAATTTGCGACAGTAAAAAATTATTTTGTGAGAAATTTACTATAGAAAAGGCAATCCCTGGGATATTTAAAATTTGCGACAGTAGAAAATTATTTTTTGAATAATTTACTATAGAAAAGGCAATCCCTGGCGTAATTAAAATTTGCGACAGTAGAAAATTATTTTTTGAATAATTTACTATAGAAAAGGCAATCCCTGGCGCAATTAAAATTTGCGACAGTAAAAAATTATTTTTTGCAAAATTCACTATAGAAAAGGCAATCCCTGGCGCACTTAAAATTTGCGACAGTAAAAAATTATTTTTTGAATAATTTACTATAGAAAAGGCAATCCCTGGCGCATTTAAAATTTGCGAAAGTAAAAAATTATTTTTTGCAAAATTTACTATAGAAAAGGCAATCCCTGGCGTAATTAAAATTTGCGACAGTATAAAATTATTTTTTGAATAATTTACTATAGAAAAGGGAATCCCTGGCGCACTTAAAATTTTCGACAGTAAAAAATTATTTTTTGAATAATTTACTATAGAAAAGGCAATCCCTGGCGCAATTAAAATTTGCGACAGTAGAAAATTATTTTTTGAATAATTTACTATAGAAAAGGCAATCCCTGGCGTAATTAAAATTTGCGACAGTAAAAAATTATTTTTTGAATAATTTACTATAGAAAAGGCAATACCTGGCGCACTTAAAATTTGCGACAGTAAAAAATTAGTTTTTGAATAATTTACTATAGAAAAGGCAATCCCTGGCGCAATTAAAATTTGCGACAGTAGAAAATTATTTTTTGAATAATTTACTATAGAAAAGGCAATCCCTGGCGTAATTAAAATTTGCGACAGTATAAAATTATTTTTTGAATAATTTACTATAGAAAAGGCAATCCCTGGCGCACTTAAAATTTGCGACAGTAAAAAATTATTTTTTGCAAAATTTACTATAGAAAAGGCAATCCCTGGCGCACTTAAAATTTGCGACAGTAAAAAATTATTTTTTGAATAATTTACTATAGAAAAGGCAATACCTGGTGCACTTAAAATTTGCGACAGTAAAAAATTATTTTTTGAATAATTTACTATAGAAAAGGCAATCCCTGGCGTAATTAAAATTTGCGACAGTATAAAATTATTTTTTGAATAATTTACTATAGAAAAGGCAATCCCTGGCGTAATTAAAATTTTCGACAGTAAAAAATTAATATTTTGAAATTTCACTGTAGAAAAGGCAATCCCTGGCGCAATTAAAATTTGCGACAGTAGAAAATTATTTTTTGAATAATTTACTATAGAAAAGGCAATCCCTGGCGCACTTAAAATTTGCGACAGTAAAAAATTATTTTGTGAGAAATTTACTATAGAAAGGGCAATCCCTGGGATATTTAAAATTTGCGACAGTAGAAAATTATTTTTTGAATAATTTACTATAGAAAAGGCAATCCCTGGCGTAATTAAAATTTGCGACAGTAGAAAATTATTTTTTGAATAATTTACTATAGAAAAGGCAATCCCTGGCGTAATTAAAATTTGCGACAGCATAAAATTATTTTTTGAATAATTTACTATAGAAAAGGCAATCCCTGGCGTAATTAAAATTTTCGACAGTAAAAAATTAATATTTTGAAAAATTTACTGTAGAAAAGGCAATCCCTGGCGCAATTAAAATTTGCGACAGTAGAAAATTATTTTTTGAATAATTTACTGTAGAAAAGGCAATCCCTGGCGCAATTAAAATTTGCGACAGTAGAAAATTATTTTTTGAAAAATTTACTGTAGAAAAGGCAATCCCTGGCGCAATTAAAATTTGCGACAGTAGAAAATTATTTTTTGAATAATTTACTATAGAAAAGGCAATCCCTGGCGCACTTAAAATTTGCGACAGTAAAAAATTATTTTGTGAGAAATTTACTATAGAAAAGGCAATCCCTGGCGCACTTAAAATTTGCGACAGTAAAAAATTATTTTTTGAATAATTTACTATAGAAAAGGCAATCCCTGGCGCAATTAAAATTTGCGAAAGTAAAAAATTATTTTTTGCAAAATTTACTATAGAAAAGGCAATCCTTGGCGTAATTAAAATTTGCGACAGTATAAAATTATTTTTTGAATAATTTACTATAGAAAAGGGAGTCCCTGGCGCACTTAAAATTTTCGACAGTAAAAAATTATTTTTTGAATAATTTACTATAGAAAAGGCAATCCCTGGCGCAATTAAAATTTGCGACAGTAGAAAATTATTTTTTGAATAATTTACTATAGAAAAGGCAATCCCTGGCGTAATTAAAATATGCGACAGTAAAAAATTATTTTTTGAATAATTTACTATAGAAAAGGCAATACCTGGCGCACTTAAAATTTGCGACAGTAAAAAATTATTTTTTGAATAATTTACTATAGAAAAGGCAATCCCTGGCGCAATTAAAATTTGCGACAGTAGAAAATTATTTTTTGAATAATTTACTATAGAAAAGGCAATCCCTGGCGTAATTAAAATTTGCGACAGTAAAAAATTATTTTTTGAATAATGTACTATAGCAAAGGCAATACCTGGCGCACTTAAAATTTGCGACAGTAAAAAATTATTTTTTGAATAATTTACTATAGAAAAGGCAATCCCTGGCGTAATTAAAATTTGCGACAGTATAAAATTATTTTTTGAATAATTTACTATAGAAAGGCAATCCCTGGCGCACTTAAAATTTGCGACAGTAAAAAATTATTTTTTGCAAAATTTACTATAGAAAAGGCAATCCCTGGCGCACTTAAAATTTGCGACAGTAAAAAATTATTTTTTGAATAATTTACTATAGAATGGCAATACCTGGCGCACTTAAAATTTGCGACAGTAAAAAATTATTTTTTGAATAATTTACTATAGAAAAGGCAATCCCTGGCGTAATTAAAATTTGCGACAGTATAAAATTATTTTTTGAATAATTTACTATAGAAAAGGCAATCCCTGGCGTAATTAAAATTTTCGACAGTAAAAAATTAATATTTTGAAAAATTTACTGTAGAAAAGGCAATCCCTGGCGCACTTAAAATTTGCGACAGTAAAAAATTATTTTTTGAATAATTTACTATAGAAAAGGCAATCCCTGGGATATTTAAAATTTGCGACAGTAAAAAATTATTTTTTTGAATAATTTACTATAGAAAAAGCAATCCCTGGCGTAATTCAAATTTGCGACAGTAAGAAATTATTTTTTGAATAATTTACTATAGAAAAGGCAATACCTGGCGCACTTAAACTTTGCGACAGTAAAAAATTATTTTTTGAATAATTTACTATAGAAAAGGCAATCCCTGGCGTAATTAAAATTTGCGACAGTATAAAATTATTTTTTGAATAATTTACTATAGAAAAGGCCATCCCTGGCGCACTTAAAATTTGCGACAGTAAAAAATTATTTTTTGCAAAATTTACTATAGAAAAGGCAATCCCTGGCGCACTTAAAATTTGCGACAGTAAAAAATTATTTTTTGAATAATTTACTATAGAAAAGGCAATCCCTGGCGCAATTAAAATTTGCGAAAGTAAAAAATTATTTTTTGCAAAATTTACTATAGAAAAGGCAATCCCTGGCGTAATTAAAATTTGCGACAGTATAAAATTATTTTTTGAATAATTTACTATAGAAAAGGCAATCCCTGGCGCACTTAAAATTTTCGACAGTAAAAAATTATTGTTTGAATAATTTACTATAGAAAAGGCAATCCCTGGCGCAATTAAAATTTGCGACAGTAAAAAATTATTTTGTGAGAAATTTACTATAGAAAAGGCAATCCCTGGGATATTTAAAATTTGCGACAGTAGAAAATTATTTTTTGAATAACTTACTATAGAAAAGGCAATCCCTGGCGTAATTAAAATTTGCGACAGTAGAAAATTATTTTTTGAATAATTAACTATAGAAAAGGCAATCCCTGGCGCAATTAAAATTTGCGACAGTAAAAAATTATTTTTTGCAAAATTTACTATAGAAAAGGCAATCCCTGGCGCACTTAAAATTTGCGACAGTAAAAAATTATTTTTTGAATAATGTAC
Source organism: Dioctria linearis (assembly GCA_963930735.1). Lineage (NCBI taxonomy): Eukaryota > Metazoa > Arthropoda > Insecta > Diptera > Asilidae > Dioctria > Dioctria linearis. The sequence continues at coordinate 11,020 of CAWVNZ010001473.1, forward strand.
TATAGAAAAGGCAATCCCTGGCGCAATTAAAATTTGCGAAAGTAAAAAATTATTTTTTGCAAAATTTACTATAGAAAAGGCAATCCCTGGCGTAATTAAAATTTGCGACAGTATAAAATTATTTTTTGAATAATTTACTATAGAAAAGGCAATCCCTGGCGCACTTAAAATTTTCGACAGTAAAAAATTATTTTTTGAATAATTTACTATAGAAAAGGCAATCCCTGGCGCAATTAAAATTTGCGACAGTAGAAAATTATTTTTTGAATAATTTACTATAGAAAAGGCAATCCCTGGCGTAATTAAAATTTGCGACAGTAAAAAATTATTTTTTGAATAATTTACTATAGCAAAGCAATACCTGGCGCACTTAAAATTTGCGACAGTAAAAAATTATTTTTTGAATAATTTACTATAGAAAAGGCAATCCCTGGCGTAATTAAAATTTGCGACAGTATAAAATTATTTTTTGAATAATTTACTATAGAAAAGGCAATCCCTGGCGCACTTAAAATTTGCGACAGTAAAAAATTATTTTTTGCAAAATTTACTATAGAAAAGGCAATCCCTGGCGCACTTAAAATTTGCGACAGTAAAAAATTATTTTTTGAATAATTTACTATAGAAAAGGCAATCCCTGGCGCAATTAAAATTTGCGAAAGTAAAAAATTATTTTTTGCAAAATTTACTATAGAAAAGGCAATCCCTGGCGTAATTAAAATTTGCGACAGTATAAAATTATTTTTTGAATAATTTACTATAGAAAAGGCAATCCCTGGCGCACTTAAAATTTTCGACAGTAAAAAATTATTTTTTGAATAATTTACTATAGAAAAGGCAATCCCTGGCGCAATTAAAATTTGCGACAGTAGAAAATTATTTTTTGAATAATTTACTATAGAAAAGGCAATCCCTGGCGTAATTAAAATTTGCGACAGTAAAAAATTATTTTTTGAATAATTTACTATAGAAAAGGCAATCCCTGGCGTAATTAAAATTTGCGACAGTAAAAAATTATTTTTTGAATAATTTACTATAGAAAAGGCAATACCTGGCGCACTTAAAATTTGCGACAGTAAAAAATTATTTTTTGAATAATTTACTATAGAAAAGGCAATCCCTGGCGTAGTTAAAATTTGCGACAGTATAAAATTATTTTTTGAATAATTTACTATAGAAAAGGCAATCCCTGGCGTAATTAAAATTTTCGACAGTAAAAAATTAATATTTTGAAAAATTTACTGTAGAAAAGGCAATCCCTGGCGCAATTAAAATTTGCGACAGTAGAAAATTATTTTTTGAATAATTTACTGTAGAAAAGGCAATCCCTGGCGCAATTAAAATTTGCGACAGTAGAAAATTATTTTTTGAAAAATTTACTGTAGAAAAGGCAATCTCTGGCGCAATTAAAATTTGCGACAGTAGAAAATTATTTTTTGAATAATTTACTATAGAAAAGGCAATCCCTGGCGCACTTAAAATTTGCGACAGTAAAAAATTATTTTGTGAGAAATTTACTATATAAAAGGAAATCCCTGGGATATTTAAAATTTGCGACAGTAGAAAATTATTTTTTGAATAATTTACTATAGAAAAGGCAATCCCTGGCGTAATTAAAATTTGCGACAGTAGAAAATTATTTTTTGAATAATTTACTATAGAAAAGGCAATCCCTGGCGTAATTAAAATTTGCGACAGTAAAAAATTATTTTTTGAATAATTTACTATAGAAAAAGCAATCCCTGGCGCACTTAAAATTTGCGACAGTAAAAAATTATTTTTTGAATAATTTACTATAGAAAAGGCAATCCTTGGCGCACTTAAAATTTGCGACAGTAAAAAATTATTTTTTGCAAAATTTACTATAGAAAAGGCAATCCCTGGCGCACTTAAAATTTGCGACAGTAAAAAATTATTTTTTGAATAATTTACTATAGAAAAGGCAATCCCTGGCGTAATTAAAATTTGCGACAGTAAAAAATTATTTTTTGAATAATTTACTATAGAAAAGGCAATCCCTGGCGTAATTAAAATTTGCGACAGTAAAAAATTATTTTTTGAATAATTTACTATAGAAAAGGCAATCCCTGGCGTAATTAAAATTTGCGACAGTAAAAAATTATTTTTTGAATAATTTACTATAGAAAAGGCAATCCCTGGCGCACTTAAAATTTGCGACAGTAGAAAATTATTTTTTGAATAATTTACTATAGAAAAGTCAATCCCTGGCGTAATTAAAATTTGCGACAGTTCAAAATTATTTTTTGAATAATTTACTATAGAAAAGACAATCCCTGGCGCAATTAAAATTTGCGAAAGTAAAAAATTATTTTTTGCAAAATTTACTATAGAAAAGGCAATCCGTGGCATAATTAAAATTTGCGACAGTATAAAATTATTTTTTGAATAATTTACTATAGAAAAGGCAATCCCTGGCCACTTAAAATTTTCGACAGTAAAAAATTATTTTTTGAATAATTTACTATAGAAAAGGCAATCCCTGGCGCAATTAAAATTTGCGACAGTAGAAAATTATTTTTTGAATAATTTACTATAGAAAAGGCAATCCCTGGCGTAATTAAAATTTGCGACAGTAAAAAATTATTTTTTGAATAATTTACTATAGAAAAGGCAATACCTGGCGCACTTAAAATTTGCGACAGTAAAAAATTAGTTTTTGAATAATTTACTATAGAAAAGGCAATCCCTGGCGCAATTAAAATTTGCGACAGTAGAAAATTATTTTTTGAATAATTTACTATAGAAAAGGCAATCCCTGGCGTAATTAAAATTTGCGACAGTATAAAATTATTTTTTGAATAATTTACTATAGAAAAGGCAATCCCTGGCGCACTTAAAATTTGCGACAGTAAAAAATTATTTTTTGCAAAATTTACTATAGAAAAGGCCATCCCTGGCGCACTTAAAATTTGCGACAGTAAAAAATTATTTTTTGAATAATTTACTATAGAAAAGGCAATACCTGGCGCACTTAAAATTTGCGACAGTAAAAAATTATTTTTTGAATAATTTACTATAGAAAAGGCAATCCCTGGCGTAATTAAATTTGCGACAGTATAAAATTATTTTTTGAATAATTTACTATAGAAAAGGCAATCCCTGGCGTAATTAAAATTTTCGACAGTAAAAAATTAATATTTTGAAATTTCACTGTAGAAAAGGCAATCCCTGGCGCAATTAAAATTTGCGACAGTAGAAAATTATTTTTTGAATAATTTACTATAGAAAAGGCAATCCCTGGCGCACTTAAAATTTGCGACAGTAAAAATTATTTTGTGAGAAATTTACTATAGAAAGGGCAATCCCTGGGATATTTAAAATTTGCGACAGTAGAAAATTATTTTTTGAATAATTTACTATAGAAAAGGCAATCCCTGGCGTAATTAAAATTTGCGACAGTAGAAAATTATTTTTTGAATAATTTACTATAGAAAAGGCAATCCCTGGCGTAATTAAAATTTGCGACAGCATAAAATTATTTTTTGAATAATTTACTATAGAAAAGGCAATCCCTGGCGTAATTAAAATTTTCGACAGTAAAAAATTAATATTTTGAAAAATTTACTGTAGAAAAGGCAATCCCTGGCGCAATTAAAATTTGCGACAGTAGAAAATTATTTTTTGAATAATTTACTGTAGAAAAGGCAATCCCTGGCGCAATTAAAATTTGCGACAGTAGAAATTATTTTTTGAAAAATTTACTGTAGAAAAGGCAATCCCTGGCGCAATTAAAATTTGCGACAGTAGAAAATTATTTTTTGAATAATTTACTATAGAAAAGGCAATCCCTGGCGCACTTAAAATTTGCGACAGTAAAAAATTATTTTGTGAGAAATTTACTATAGAAAAGGCAATCCCTGGCGCACTTAAAATTTGCGACAGTAAAAAATTATTTTTTGAATAATTTACTATAGAAAAGGCAATCCCTGGCGCAATTAAAATTTGCGAAAGTAAAAAATTATTTTTTGCAAAATTTACTATAGAAAAGGCAATCCCTGGCGTAATTAAAATTTGCGACAGTATAAAATTATTTTTTGAATAATTTACTATAGAAAAGGGAGTCCCTGGCGCACTTAAAATTTTCGACAGTAAAAAATTATTTTTTGAATAATTTACTATAGAAAAGGCAATCCCTGGCGCAATTAAAATTTGCGACAGTAGAAAATTATTTTTTGAATAATTTACTATAGAAAAGGCAATCCCTGGCGTAATTAAAATTTGCGACAGTAAAAAATTATTTTTTGAATAATTTACTATAGAAAAGGCAATACCTGGCGCACTTAAAATTTGCGACAGTAAAAAATTAGTTTTTGAATAATTTACTATAGAAAAGGCAATCCCTGGCGCAATTAAAATTTGCGACAGTAGAAAATTATTTTTTGAATAATTTACTATAGAAAAGGCAATCCCTGGCGTAATTAAAATTTGCGACAGTATAAAATTATTTTTTGAATAATTTACTATAGAAAAGGCAATCCCTGGCGCACTTAAAATTTGCGACAGTAAAAAATTATTTTTTGCAAAATTTACTATAGAAAAGGCAATCCCTGGCGCACTTAAAATTTGCGACAGTAAAAAATTATTTTTTGAATAATTTACTATAGAAAAGGCAATACCTGGCGCACTTAAAATTTGCGACAGTAAAAAATTATTTTTTGAATAATTTACTATAGAAAAGGCAATCCCTGGCGTAATTAAAATTTGCGACAGTATAAAATTATTTTTTGAATAATTTACTATAGAAAAGGCAATCCCTGGCGTAATTAAAATTTTCGACAGTAAAAAATTAATATTTTGAAATTTCACTGTAGAAAAGGCAATCCCTGGCGCAATTAAAATTTGCGACAGTAGAAAATTATTTTTTGAATAATTTACTATAGAAAAGGCAATCCTGGCGCACTTAAAATTTGCGACAGTAAAAAATTATTTTGTGAGAAATTTACTATAGAAAGGGCAATCCCTGGGATATTTAAAATTTGCGACAGTAGAAAATTATTTTTTGAATAATTTACTATAGAAAAGGCAATCCCTGGCGTAATTAAAATTTGCGACAGTAGAAAATTATTTTTTGAATAATTTACTATAGAAAAGGCAATCCCTGGCGTAATTAAAATTTGCGACAGCATAAAATTATTTTTTGAATAATTTACTATAGAAAAGGCAATCCCTGGCGTAATTAAAATTTTCGACAGTAAAAAATTAATATTTTGAAAAATTTACTGTAGAAAAGGCAATCCCTGGCGCAATTAAAATTTGCGACAGTAGAAAATTATTTTTTGAATAATTTACTGTAGAAAAGGCAATCCCTGGCGCAATTAAAATTTGCGACAGTAGAAAATTATTTTTTGAAAAATTTACTGTAGAAAAGGCAATCCCTGGCGCAATTAAAATTTGCGACAGTAGAAAATTATTTTTTGAATAATTTACTATAGAAAAGGCAATCCCTGGCGCACTTAAAATTTGCGACAGTAAAAAATTATTTTGTGAGAAATTTACTATAGAAAAGGCAATCCCTGGCGCACTTAAAATTTGCGACAGTAAAAAATTATTTTTTGAATAATTTACTATAGAAAAGGCAATCCCTGGCGCAATTAAAATTTGCGAAAGTAAAAAATTATTTTTTGCAAAATTTACTATAGAAAAGGCAATCCCTGGCGTAATTAAAATTTGCGACAGTATAAAATTATTTTTGAATAATTTACTATAGAAAAGGGAGTCCCTGGCGCACTTAAAATTTTCGACAGTAAAAAATTATTTTTTGAATAATTTACTATAGAAAAGGCAATCCCTGGCGCAATTAAAATTTGCGACAGTAGAAAATTATTTTTTGAATAATTTACTATAGAAAAGGCAATCCCTGGCGTAATTAAAATTTGCGACAGTAAAAAATTATTTTTTGAATAATTTACTATAGAAAAGGCAATACCTGGCGCACTTAAAATTTGCGACAGTAAAAAATTATTTTTTGAATAATTTACTATAGAAAAGGCAATCCCTGGCGCAATTAAAATTTGCGACAGTAGAAAATTATTTTTTGAATAATTTACTATAGAAAAGGCAATCCCTGGCGTAATTAAAATTTGCGACAGTAAAAAATTATTTTTTGAATAATTTACTATAGCAAAGGCAATACCTGGCGCACTTAAAATTTGCGACAGTAAAAAATTATTTTTTGAATAATTTACTATAGAAAAGGCAATCCCTGGCGTAATTAAAATTTGCGACAGTATAAAATTATTTTTTGAATAATTTACTATAGAAAGGCAATCCCTGGCGCACTTAAAATTTGCGACAGTAAAAAATTATTTTTTGCAAAATTTACTATAGAAAAGGCAATCCCTGGCGCACTTAAAATTTGCGACAGTAAAAAATTATTTTTTGAATAATTTACTATAGAATGGCAATACCTGGCGCACTTAAAATTTGCGACAGTAAAAAATTATTTTTTGAATAATTTACTATAGAAAAGGCAATCCCTGGCGTAATTAAAATTTGCGACAGTATAAAATTATTTTTTGAATAATTTACTATAGAAAAGGCATTCCTGGCGTAATTAAAATTTTCGACAGTAAAAAATTAATATTTTGAAAAATTTACTGTAGAAAAGGCAATCCCTGGCGCACTTAAAATTTGCGACAGTAAAAAATTATTTTTTGAATAATTTACTATAGAAAAGGCAATCCCTGGGATATTTAAAATTTGCGACAGTAAAAAATTATTTTTTGAATAATTTACTATAGAAAAAGCAATCCCTGGCGTAATTCAAATTTGCGACAGTAAGAAATTATTTTTTGAATAATTTACTATAGAAAAGGCAATACCTGGCGCACTTAAACTTTGCGACAGTAAAAAATTATTTTTTGAATAATTTACTATAGAAAAGGCAATCCCTGGCGTAATTAAAATTTGCGACAGTATAAAATTATTTTTTGAATAATTTACTATAGAAAAGGCCATCCCTGGCGCACTTAAAATTTGCGACAGTAAAAAATTATTTTTTGCAAAATTTACTATAGAAAAGGCAATCCCTGGCGCACTTAAAATTTGCGACAGTAAAAAATTATTTTTTGAATAATTTACTATAGAAAAGGCAATCCCTGGCGCAATTAAAATTTGCGAAAGTAAAAAATTATTTTTTGCAAAATTTACTATAGAAAAGGCAATCCCTGGCGTAATTAAAATTTGCGACAGTATAAAATTATTTTTTGAATAATTTACTATAGAAAAGGCAATCCCTGGCGCACTTAAAATTTTCGACAGTAAAAAATTATTGTTTGAATAATTTACTATAGAAAAGGCAATCCCTGGCGCAATTAAAATTTGCGACAGTAAAAAATTATTTTGTGAGAAATTTACTATAGAAAAGGCAATCCCTGGGATATTTAAAATTTGCGACAGTAGAAAATTATTTTTTGAATAACTTACTATAGAAAAGGCAATCCCTGGCGTAATTAAAATTTGCGACAGTAGAAAATTATTTTTTGAATAATTAACTATAGAAAAGGCAATCCCTGGCGCAATTAAAATTTGCGACAGTAAAAAATTATTTTTTGCAAAATTTACTATAGAAAAGGCAATCCCTGGCGCACTTAAAATTTGCGACAGTAAAAAATTATTTTTTGAATAATGTACTATAGAAAAGGCAATCCCTGGCGCAATTAAAATTTGCGAAAGTAAAAAATTATTTTTTGCAAAATTTACTATAGAAAAGGCAATCCCTGGCGTAATTAAAATTTGCGACAGTATAAAATTATTTTTTGAATAATTTACTATAGAAAAGGCAATCCCTGGCGCACTTAAAATTTTCGACAGTAAAAAATTATTTTTTGAATAATTTACTATAGAAAAGGCAATCCCTGGCGCAATTAAAATTTGCGACAGTAGAAAATTATTTTTTGAATAATTTACTATAGAAAAGGCAATCCCTGGCGTAATTAAAATTTGCGACAGTAAAAAATTATTTTTTGAATAATTTACTATAGCAAAGCAATACCTGGCGCACTTAAAATTTGCGACAGTAAAAAATTATTTTTTGAATAATTTACTATAGAAAAGGCAATCCCTGGCGTAATTAAAATTTGCGACAGTATAAAATTATTTTTTGAATAATTTACTATAGAAAAGGCAATCCCTGGCGCACTTAAAATTTGCGACAGTAAAAAATTATTTTTTGCAAAATTTACTATAGAAAAGGCAATCCCTGGCGCACTTAAAATTTGCGACAGTAAAAAATTATTTTTTGAATAATTTACTATAGAAAAGGCAATCCCTGGCGCAATTAAAATTTGCGAAAGTAAAAAATTATTTTTTGCAAAATTTACTATAGAAAAGGCAATCCCTGGCGTAATTAAAATTTGCGACAGTATAAAATTATTTTTTGAATAATTTACTATAGAAAAGGCAATCCCTGGCGCACTTAAAATTTTCGACAGTAAAAAATTATTTTTTGAATAATTTACTATAGAAAAGGCAATCCCTGGCGCAATTAAAATTTGCGACAGTAGAAAATTATTTTTTGAATAATTTACTATAGAAAAGGCAATCCCTGGCGTAATTAAAATTTGCGACAGTAAAAAATTATTTTTTGAATAATTTACTATAGAAAAGGCAATACCTGGCGCACTTAAAATTTGCGACAGTAAAAAATTATTTTTTGAATAATTTACTATAGAAAAGGCAATCCCTGGCGTAGTTAAAATTTGCGACAGTATAAAATTATTTTTTGAATAATTTACTATAGAAAAGGCAATCCCTGGCGTAATTAAAATTTTCGACAGTAAAAAATTAATATTTTGAAAAATTTACTGTAGAAAAGGTAATCCCTGGCGCAATTAAAATTTGCGACAGTAGAAAATTATTTTTTGAATAATTTACTGTAGAAAAGGCAATCCCTGGCGCAATTAAAATTTGCGACAGTAGAAAATTATTTTTTGAAAAATTTACTGTAGAAAAGGCAATCTCTGGCGCAATTAAAATTTGCGACAGTAGAAAATTATTTTTTGAATAATTTACTATAGAAAAGGCAATCCCTGGCGCACTTAAAATTTGCGACAGTAAAAAATTATTTTGTGAGAAATTTACTATATAAAAGGAAATCCCTGGGATATTTAAAATTTGCGACAGTAGAAAATTATTTTTTGAATAATTTACTATAGAAAAGGCAATCCCTGGCGAAATTAAAATTTGCGACAGTAGAAAATTATTTTTTGAATAATTTACTATAGAAAAGGCAATCCCTGGCGTAATTAAAATTTGCGACAGTAAAAATTATTTTTTGAATAATTTACTATAGAAAAGGCAATCCCTGGCGCACTTAAAATTTGCGACAGTAAAAAATTATTTTTTGAATAATTTACTATAGAAAAGGCAATCCTTGGCGCACTTAAAATTTGCGACAGTAAAAAATTATTTTTTGCAAAATTTACTATAGAAAAGGCAATCCCTGGCGCACTTAAAATTTGCGACAGTAAAAAATTATTTTTTGAATAATTTACTATAGAAAAGGCAATCCCTGGCGTAATTAAAATTTGCGACAGTAAAAAATTATTTTTTGAATAATTTACTATAGAAAAGGCAATCCCTGGCGTAATTAAAATTTGCGACAGTAAAAAATTATTTTTTGAATAATTTACTATAGAAAAGGCAATCCCTGGCGTAATTAAAATTTGCGACAGTAAAAAATTATTTTTTGAATAATTTACTATAGAAAAGGCAATCCCTGGCGCACTTAAAATTTGCGACAGTAGAAAATTATTTTTTGAATAATTTACTATAGAAAAGGCAATCCCTGGCGTAATTAAAATTTGCGACAGTTCAAAATTATTTTTTGAATAATTTACTATAGAAAAGACAATCCCTGGCGCAATTAAAATTTGCGAAAGTAAAAAATTATTTTTTGCAAAATTTACTATAGAAAAGGCAATCCGTGGCATAATTAAAATTTGCGACAGTATAAAATTATTTTTTGAATAATTTACTATAGAAAAGGCAATCCCTGGCCACTTAAAATTTTCGACAGTAAAAAATTATTTTTTGAATAATTTACTATAGAAAAGGCAATCCCTGGCGCAATTAAAATTTGCGACAGTAGAAAATTATTTTTTGAATAATTTACTATAGAAAAGGCAATCCCTGGCGTAATTAAAATTTGCGACAGTAAAAAATTATTTTTTGAATAATTTACTACAGAAAAGGCAATACCTGGCGCACTTAAAATTTGCGACAGTAAAAAATTATTTTTTGAATAATTTACTATAGAAAAGGCAATCCCTGGCGTTATTAAAATTTGCGACAGTATAAAATTATTTTTTGAATAATTTACTATAGAAAGGGCAATCCCTGGCGTAATTAAAATTTTCGACAGTAAAAAATTAATATTTTGAAAAATTTACTGTAGAAAAGGCAATCCCTGGCGCAATTAAAATTTGCGACAGTAGAAAATTATTTTTTGAATAATTTACTGTAGAAAAGGCAATCCCTGGCGCAATTAAAATATGCGACAGTAGAAAATTATTTTTTGAAAAATTTACTGTAGAAAAGGCAATCCCTGGCGCAATTAAAATTTGCGACAGTAGAAAATTATTTTTTGAATAATTTACTATAGAAAAGGCAATCCCTGGCGCACTTAAAATTTGCGACAGTAAAAAATTATTTTGTGAGAAATTTACTATAGAAAAGGCAATCCCTGGCGCAATTAAAATTTGCGACAGTAGAAAATTATTTTTTGATTAATTTACTATAGAAAAGGCAATCCCTGGCGTAATTAAAATTTTCGACAGTAAAAAATTAATATTTTGAAAAATTTACTGTAGAAAAGGCAATCCCTGGCGCAATTAAAATTTGCGACAGTAGAAAATTATTTTTTGAATAATTTACTGTAGAAAAGGCAATCCCTGGCGCAATTAAAATTTGCGACAGTAGAAAATTATTTTTTGAATAATTTACTGTAGAAAAGGCAATCCCTGGCGCAATTAAAATTTGCGACAGTAGAAAATTATTTTTTGAATAATTTACTATAGAAAAGGCAATCCCTGGCGTAATTAAAATTTGCGACAGTAAAAAATTATTTTTTGAATAATTTACTATAGAAAAGGCAATCCCTGGCGCACTTAAAATTTGCGACAGTAGAAAATTATTTTTTGAATAATTTACTATAGAAAAGGCAATCCCTGGCGTAATTAAAATTTGCGACAGTTGAAAATTATTTTTTGAATAATTTACTAGAGAAAAGACAATCCCTGGCGCAATTAAAATTTGCGAAAGTAAAAAATTATTTTTTGCAAAATTTACTATAGAAAAGGCAATCCGTGGCATAATTAAAATTTGCGACAGTATAAAATTATTTTTTGAATAATTTACTATAGAAAAGGCAATCCCTGGCGCACTTAAAATTTTCGACAGTAAAAAATTATTTTTTGAATAATTTACTATAGAAAAGGCAATCCCTGGCGTAATTAAAATTTGCGACAATAGAAAATTATTTTTTGAATAATTTACTATAGAAAAGGCAATCCCTGGTGTAATTAAAATTTGCGACAGTAAAAAATTATTTTTTGAATAATTTACTATAGAAAAGGCAATAACTGGCGCACTTAAAATTTGCGACAGTAAAAAATTATTTTTTGAATAATTTACTATAGAAAAGGCAATCCCTGGCGTTATTAAAATTTGCGACAGTATAAAATTATTTTTTGAATAGTTTACTATAGAAAAGGCAATCCCTGGCGTAATTAAAATTTTCGACAGTAAAAAATTAATATTTTGAAAAATTTACTGTAGAAAAGGCAATCCCTGGCGCAATTAAAATTTGCGACAGTAGAAAATTATTTTTTGAATAATTTACTGTAGAAAAGGCAATCCCTGGCGCAATTAAAATATGCGACAGTAGAAAATTATTTTTTGAAAAATTTACTGTAGAAAAGGCAATCCCTGGCGCAATTAAAATTTGCGACAGTAGAAAATTATTTTTTGAATAATTTACTATAGAAAAGGCAATCCCTGGCGCACTTAAAATTTGCGACAGTAAAAAATTATTTTGTGAGAAATTTACTATAGAAAAGGCAATCCCTGGGATATTTAAAATTTGCGACAGTAGAAAATTATTTTTTGAATAATTTACTATAGAAAAGGCAATCCCTGGCGTAATTAAAATTTGCGAAAGTAGAAAATTATTTTTTGAATAATTTACTATAGAAAAGGCAATCCCTGGCGCAATTAAAATTTGCGACAGTAAAAAATTATTTTTTGCAAAATTTACTATAGAAAAGGCAATCCCTGGCGCACTTAAAATTTGCGACAGTAAAAAATTATTTTTTGAATAATTTACTATAGAAAAGGCAATCCCTGGCGTAATTAAAATTTGCGACAGTAAAAATTATTTTTTGAATAATTTACTATAGAAAAGGCAATCCCTGTCGTAATTAAAATTTGCGACAGTAAAAAATTATTTTTTGAATAATTTACTATAGAAAAGGCAATCCCTGGCGCACTTAAAATTTGCGACAGTAGAAAATTATTTTTTGAATAATTTACTATAGAAAAGGCAATCCCTGGCGTATTTAAAATTTGCGACAGTAAAAAATTATTTTTTGAATAATTTACTATAGAAAAGGCAATCCCTGGCGTATTTAAAAATTGCGACAGTAGAAAATTATTTTTTGAATAATTTACTATAGAAAAGGCAATCCCTGGGATATTTAAAATTTGCGACAGTAAAAAATTATTTTTTGAATAATTTACTATAGAAAAGGCAATCCCTGGCGTAATTAAAATTTGCGACAGTAAAAAATTATTTTTTGAATAATTTACTATAGAAAAGGCAATCCCTGGCGCAATTAAAATTTGCGACAGTAGAAAACTATTTTTTGAATAATTTACTATAGAAAAGGCAATCCCTGGCGTAATTAAAATTTGCGACAGTAAAAAATTATTTTTTGAATAATTTACTATAGAAAAGGCAATCCCTGGCGCAATTAAAATTTGCGACAGTTGAAAATTATTTTTTGAATAATTTACTATAAAAAAGGCAATCCCTGGCGCACTTAAAATTTGCGACAGTAAAAAATTATTTGTTGCAAAATTTACTATAGAAAAGGCAATCCCTGGCGCACTTAAAATTTGCGACAGTAAAAAATTATTTTTTGAATAATTTACTATAGAAAAGGCAATCCCTGGCGTAATTAAAATTTGCGACAGTATAAAATTATTTTTTGAATAATTTACTATAGAAAAGGCAATCCCTGGCGCAATTAAAATTTGCGACAGTAGAAAATTATTTTTTGAATAATTTACTATAGAAAAGGCAATCCCTGGCGTAATTAAAATTTGCGACAGTAGAAAATTATTTTTTGAATAATTTACTATAGAAAAGGCAATCCCTGGCGTAATTAAAATTTGCGACAGTATAAAAATATTTTTTGAATAATTTACTATAGAAAAGGCAATCCCTGGCGCAATTAAAATTTGCGACAGTTGAAAATTATTTTTAGAATAATTTACTATAGAAAAGGCAATCCCTGGGATATTTAAAATTTGCGACAGTAAAAAATTATTTTTTGAGTAATTTACTATAGAAAAGGCAATCCCTGGCGTAATTAAAATTTGCGACAGTAAAAAATTATTTTTTGAATAATTTACTATAGAAAAGCCAATCCCTGGCGTAATTAAAATTTGCGACAGTAGAAAATTATTTTTTGAATAATTTACTATAGAAGAGGCAATCCCTGGCGCACTTAAAATTTGCGACAGTAAAAAATTATTTTTTGAATAATTTACTATAGAAAAGGCAATCCCTGGCGTAATTAAAATTTGCGAGAGTAGAAAATTATTTTTTGAATAATTTACTATAGAAAAGGCAATCCCTGGCGCAATTAAAATTTGCGACAGTAGAAAATTATTTACGAATAATTTACTATAGAAAAGGCAATCCCTGGCGTAATTAAAATTTGCGACAGTAAAAAATTATTTTTTGAATAATTTACTATAGAAAAGGCAATCCCTGGCGCACTTAAAATTTGCGACAGTAAAAAATTATTTTTTGAATAATTTACTATAGAAAAGGCAATCCCTGGCGCACTTAAAATTTGCGACAGTAAAAAATTATTTTTTGCAAAATTTACTATAGAAAAGGCAATCCCTGGCGCATTTAAAATTTGCGACAGTAAATAATTATTTTTTGAATAATTTACTATAGAAAAGGCAATCCCTGCCGTAATTAAAATTTGCGACAGTTGAAAATTATTTTTTGAATAATTTACTATAGAAGAGGCAATCCCTGGCGCAATTAAAATTTGCGACAGTAAAAAATTATTTTTTGCAAAATTTACTATAGAAAAGGCAATCCCTGGCGTAATTAAAATTTGCGACAGTATAAAATTATTTTTTGAATAATTTACTATAGAAAAGGCAATCCCTGGCGCACTTAAAATTTTCGACAGTAAAAAATTATTTTTTGAATAATTTACTATATAAAAGGCAATCCCTGGCGCAATTAAAATTTGCGACAGTAGAAAATTATTTTTTGAATAATTTACTATAGAAAAGGCAATCCCTGGCGTAATTAAAATTTGCGACAGTAAAAAATTATTTTTTGAATAATTTACTATAGAAAAGGCAATCCCTGGCGCACTTAAGATTTGCGACAGTAAAAAATTATTTTTTGAATAATTTACTATAGAAAAGGCAATCCCTGGCGCAATTAAAATTTGCGACAATAGAAAATTATTTTTTGAATAATTTACTATAGAAAAGGCAATCCCTGGCGTAATTAAAATTTGCGACAGTAAAAAATTATTTTTTGAATAATTTACTATAGAAAAGGCAATACCTGGCGCACTTAAAATTTGCGACAGTAAAAAATTATTTTTTGAATAATTTACTATAGAAAAGGCAATCCCTGGCGTAATTAAAATTTGCGACAGTATAAAATTATTTTTTGAATAATTTACTATAGAAAAGGCAATCCCTGGCGTAATTAAAATTTTCCACAGTAAAAAATTAATATTTTGAAAAATTTACTGTAGAAAAGGCAATCCCTGGCGCAATTAAAATTTGCGACAGTAGAAAATTATTTTTTGAATAATTTACTGTAGAAAAGGCAGTCCCTGGCGCAATTAAAATTTGCGACAGTAGAAAATTATTTTTTGAATAATTTACTGTAGAAAAGGCAATCCCTGGCGCAATTAAAATTTGCGACAGTAGAAAATTATTTTTTGAAAAATTTACTGTAGAAAAGGCAATCCCTGGCGCAATTAAAATTTGCGACAGTAGAAAATTATTTTTTGAATAATTTACTATAGAAAAGGCAATCCCTGGCGTAATTAAAATTTGCGACAGTAAAAAATTATTTTTTGAATAATTTACTATAGAAAAGGCAATCCCTGGGATATTTAAAATTTGCGACAGTAAAAAATTATTTTTTGAATAATTTACTATAGAAAAGGCAATCCCTGGCGTAATTAAAATTTGCGACAGTAAGAAATTATTTTTTGAATAATTTACTATAGAAAAGGCAATACCTGGCGCACTTAAACTTTGCGACAGTAAAAAATTTTTTTTTGAATAATTTACTATAGAAAAGGCAATCCCTGGCGTAATTAAAATTTGCGACAGTATAAAATTATTTTTTGAATAATTTACTATAGAAATGGCAATCCCTGGCGCACTTAAAATTTGCGACAGTAAAAAATTATTTTTTGCAAAATTTACTATAGAAAAGGCAATCCCTGGCGCACTTAAAATTTGCGACAGTAAAAAATTATTTTTTGAATAATTTACTATAGAAAAGGCAATCCCTGGCGCAATTAAAATTTGCGAAAGTAAAAAATTATTTTTTGCAAAATTTACTATAGAAAAGGCAATCCCTGGCGTAATTAAAATTTGCGACAGTATAAAATTATTTTTTGAATAATTTACTATACAAAAGGCAATCCCTGGCGCACTTAAAATTTTCGACAGTAAAAAATTATTTTTTGAATAATTTACTATAGAAAAAGCAATCCCTGGCGCAATTAAAATTTGCGACAGTAGAAAATTATTTTTTGAATAATTTATATAGAAAAGGCAATCCCTGGCGTAATTAAAATTTGCGACAGTAAAAAATTATTTTTTGAATAATTTACTATAGAAAAGGCAATACCTGGCGCACTTAAAATTTGCGACAGTAAAAAATTATTTTTTGAATAATTTACTATAGAAAAGGCAATCCCTGGCGTAATTAAAATTTGCGACAGTATAAAATAATTTTTTGAATAATTTACTATAGAAAAGGCAATCCCTGGCGTAATTAAAATTTTCGACAGTAAAAAATTAATATTTTGAAAAATTTACTGTAGAAAAGGCAATCCCTGGCGCAATTAAAATTTGCGACAGTAGAAAATTATTTTTTGAATAATTTACTGTAGAAAAGGCAATCCCTGGCGCAATTAAAATTTGCGACAGTAGAAAATTATTTTTTGAAAAATTTACTGTAGAAAAGGCAATCCCTGGCGCAATTAAAATTTGCGACAGTAGAAAATTATTTTTTGAATAATTTACTATAGAAAAGGCAATCACTGGCGCACTTAAAATTTGCGACAGTAAAAAATTATTTTGTGAGAAATTTACTATAGAAAAAGCAATCCCTGGGATATTTAAAATTTGCGACAGTAGAAAATTATTTTTTGAATAATTTACTATAGAAAAGGCAATCCCTGGCGTAATTAAAATTTGCGACAGTAGAAAATTATTTTTTGAATAATTTACTATAGAAAAGGCAATCCCTGGCGCAATTAAAATTTGCGACAGTAAAAAATTATTTTTTGCAAAATTTACTATAGAAAAGGCAATCCCTGGCGCACTTAAAATTTGCGACAGTAAAAAATTATTTTTTGAATAATTTACTATAGAAAAGGCAATCCCTGGCGCAATTAAAATTTGCGAAAGTAAAAAATTATTTTTTGCAAAATTTACTATAGAAAAGGCAATCCCTGGCGTAATTAAAATTTGCGACAGTATAAAATCATTTTTTGAATAATTTACTATAGAAAAGGGAATCCCTGGCGCACTTAAAATTTTCGACAGTAAAAAATTATTTTTTGAATAATTTACTATAGAATAGGCAATCCCTGGCGCAATTAAAATTTGCGACAGTAGAAAATTATTTTTTGAATAATTTACTATAGAAAAGGCAATCCCTGGCGTAATTAAAATTTGCGACAGTAAAAAATTATTTTTTGAATAATTTACTATAGAAAAGGCAATACCTGGCGCACTTAAAATTTGCGACAGTAAAAAATTATTTTTTGAATAATTTACTATAGAAAAGGCAATCCCTGGCGTAATTAAAATTTGCGACAGTATAAAATTATTTTTTGAATAATTTACTATAGAAAAGGCAATCCCTGGCGTAATTAAAATTTTCGACAGTAAAAAATTAATATTTTGAAAAATTTACTGTAGAAAAGGCAATCCCTGGCGCAATTAAAATTTGCGACAGTAGAAAATTATTTTTTGAATAATTTACTGTAGAAAAGGCAATCCCTGGCGCAATTAAAATTTGCGACAGTAGAAAATTATTTTTTGAAAAATTTACTGTAGAAATGGCAATCCCTGGCGCAATTAAAATTTGCGACAGTAGAAAATTATTTTTTGAATAATTTACTATAGAAAAGGCAATCCCTGGCGCACTTAAAATTTGCGACAGTAAAAAATTATTTTGTGAGAAATTTACTATAGAAAAGGCAATCCCTGGGATATTTAAAATTTGCGACAGTAGAAAATTATATTTTGAATAATTTACTATAGAAAAGGCAATCGCTGGCGTAATTAAAATTTGCGACAGTAGAAATTTATTTTCTGAATAATTTACTATAGAAAAGGCAATCCCTGGCGTAATTAAAATTTGCGACAGTAAAAAATTATTTTTTGAATAATTTACTATAGAAAAGGTAATCCCTGGCGCACTTAAAATTTGCGACAGTAAAAAATTATTTTTTGAATAATTTACTATAGAAAAGGCAATCCCTGGCGCAATTAAAATTTGCGACAGTAGAAAATTATTTTTTGAAAAATTTACTGTAGAAAAGGTAATCCCTGGCGCACTTAAAATTTGCGACAGTAAAAAATTATTTTTTGAATAATTTACTATAGAAAAGGCAATCCCTGAAGCAATTAAAATTTGCGACAGTAGAAAATTATTTTTTGAATAATTTACTGTAGAAAAGGCAATCCCTGGCGCAATTAAAATTTGCGACAGTAGAAAATTATTTTTTGAAAAATTTACTGTAGAAAAGGCAATCCCTGGCGCAATTAAAATTTGCGACAGTAGAAAATTATTTTTTGAATAATTTACTATAGAAAAGGCAATCCCTGGCGTAATTAAAATTTGCGACAGTAAAAAATTATTTTTTGAATAATTTACTATAGAAAAGGCAATCCCTGGGATATTTAAAATTTGCGACAGTAAAAAATTATTTTTTGAATAATTTACTATAGAAAAGGCAATCCCTGGCGTAATTAAAATTTGCGACAGTAAGAAATTATTTTTTGAATAATTTACTATAGAAAAGGCAATACCTGGCGCACTTAAACTTTGCGACAGTAAAAAATTATTTTTTGAATAATTTACTATAGAAAAGGCAATCCCTGGCGTAATTAAAATTTGCGACAGTATAAAATTATTTTTTGAATAATTTACTATAGAAATGGCAATCCCTGGCGCACTTAAAATTTGCGACAGTAAAAAATTATTTTTTGCAAAATTTACTATAGAAAAGGCAATCCCTGGCGCACTTAAAATTTGCGACAGTAAAAAATTATTTTTTGAATAATTTACTATTGAAAAGGCAATCCCTGGCGCAATTAAAATTTGCGAAAGTAAAAAATTATTTTTTGCATAATTTACTATAGAAAAGGCAATCCCTGGCGTAATTAAAATTTGCGACAGTATAAAATTATTTTTTGAATAATTTACTATAGAAAAGGCAATCCCTGGCGCACTTAAAATTTTCGACAGTAAAAAATTATTTTTTGAATAATTTACTATAGAAAAAGCAATCCCTGGCGCAATTAAAATTTGCGACAGTAGAAAATTATTTTTTGAATAATTTATATAGAAAAGGCAATCCCTGGCGTAATTAAAATTTGCGACAGTAAAAAATTATTTTTTGAATAATTTACTATAGAAAAGGCAATACCTGGCGCACTTAAAATTTGCGACAGTAAAAAATTATTTTTTGAATAATTTACTATAGAAAAGGCAATCCCTGGCGTAATTAAAATTTGCGACAGTATAAAATTATTTTTTGAATAATTTACTATAGAAAAGGCAATCCCTGGCGTAATTAAAATTTTCGACAGTAAAAAATTAATATTTTGAAAAATTTACTGTAGAAAAGGCAATCCCTGGCGCAATTAAAATTTGCGACAGTAGAAAATTATTTTTTGAATAATTTACTGTAGAAAAGGCAATCCCTGGCGCAATTAAAATTTGCGACAGTAGAAAATTATTTTTTGAAAAATTTACTGTAGAAAAGGCAATCCCTGGCGCAATTAAAATTTGCGACAGTAGAAAATTATTTTTTGAATAATTTACTATAGAAAAGGCAATCCCTGGCGCACTTAAAATTTGCGACAGTAAAAAATTATTTTGTGAGAAATTTACTATAGAAAAGGCAATCCCTGGGATATTTAAAATTTGCAACAGTAGAAAATTATTTTTTGAATAATTTACTATAGAAAAGGCAATCCCTGGCGTAATTAAAATTTGCGACAGTAGAAAATTATTTTTTGAATAATTTACTATAGAAAAGGCAATCCCTGGCGCAATTAAAATTTGCGACAGTAAAAAATTATTTTTTGCAAAATTTACTATAGAAAAGGCAATCCCTGGCGCACTTAAAATTTGCGACAGTAAAAAATTATTTTTTGAATAATTTACTATAGAAAAGGCAATCCCTGGCGCAATTAAAATTTGCGAAAGTAAAAAATTATTTTTTGCAAAATTTACTATAGAAAAGGCAATCCCTGGCGTAATTAAAATTTGCGACAGTATAAAATTATTTTTTGAATAATTTACTATAGAAAAGGGAATCCCTGGCGCACTTAAAATTTTCGACAGTAAAAAATTATTTTTTGAATAATTTACTATAGAAAAGGCAATCCCTGGCGCAATTAAAATTTGCGACAGTAGAAAATTATTTTTTGAATAATTTACTATAGAAAAGGCAATCCCTGGCGTAATTAAAATTTGCGACAGTAAAAAATTATTTTTTGAATAATTTACTATAGAAAAGGCAATACCTGGCGCACTTAAAATTTGCGACAGTAAAAAATTATTTTTTGAATAATTTACTATAGAAAAGGCAATCCTTGGCGTAATTAAAATTTGCGACAGTATAACATTATTTTTTGAATAATTTACTATAGAAAAGGCAATCCCTGGCGTAATTAAAATTTTCGACAGTAAAAAATTAATATTTTGAAAAATTTACTGTAGAAAAGGCAATCCCTGGCGCAATTAAAATTTGCGACAGTAGAAAATTATTTTTTGAATAATTTACTATAGAAAAGGCAATCCCTGGCGCAATTAAAATTTGCGACAGTAAAAAATTATTTTTTGCAAAATTTACTATAGAAAAGGCAATCCCTGGCGCACTTAAAATTTGCGACAGTAAAAAATTATTTTTTGAATAATTTACTATAGAAAAGGCAATCCCTGGCGTAATTAAAATTTGCGACAGTAAAAAATTATTTTTTGAATAATTTACTATAGAAAAGGCAATCCCTGTCGTAATTAAAATTTGCGACAGTAAAAAATTATTTTTTGAATAATTTACTATAGAAAAGGCAATCCCTGGCGCACTTAAAATTTGCGACAGTAGAAAATTATTTTTTGAATAATTTACTATAGAAAAGGCAATCCCTGGCGTATTTAAAATTTGCGACAGTAAAAAATTATTTTTTGAATAATTTACTATAGAAAAGGCAATCCCTGGCGTATTTAAAATTTGCGACAGTAGAAAATTATTTTTTGAATAATTTACTATAGAAAAGGCAATCCCTGGGATATTTAAAATTTGCGACAGTAAAAAATTATTTTTTGAATAATTTACTATAGAAAAGGCAATCCCTGGCGTAATTAAAATTTGCGACAGTAAAAAATTATTTTTTGAATAATTTACTATAGAAAAGGCAATCCCTGGCGCAATTAAAATTTGCGACAGTAGAAAATTATTTTTTGAATAATTTACTATAGAAAAGGCAATCCCTGGCGCACTTAAAATTTGCGACAGTAAAAAATTATTTGTTGCAAAATTTACTATAGAAAAGGCAATCCCTGGCGCACTTAAAATTTGCGACAGTAAAAAATTATTTTTTGAATAATTTACTATAGAAAAGGCAATCCCTGGCGTAATTAAAATTTGCGACAGTATAAAATTATTTTTTGAATAATTTACTATAGAAAAGGCAATCCCTGGGATATTTAAAATTTGCGACAGTAAAAAATTATTTTTTGAATAATTTACTATAGAAAAGGCAATCCCTGGCGTAATTAAAATTTGCGACAGTAAAAAAATATTTTTTGAATAATTTACTATAGAAAAGCCAATCCCTGGCGTAATTAAAATTTGCGACAGTAGAAAATTATTTTTTGAATAATTTACTATAGAAAAGGCAATCCCTGGCGCACTTAAAATTTGCGACAGTAAAAAATTATTTTTTGCAAAATTTACTATAGAAAAGGCAATCCCTGGCGCATTTAAAATTTGCGACAGTAAATAATTATTTTTTGAATAATTTACTATAGAAAAGGCAATCCCTGGCGTAATTAAAATTTGCGACAGTTGAAAATTATTTTTTGAATAATTTACTATAGAAAAGGCAATCCCTGGCGCAATTAAAATTTGCGACAGTAAAAAATTATTTTTTGCAAAATTTACTATGGAAAAGGCAATCCCTGGCGTAATTAAAATTTGCGACAGTATAAAATTATTTTTTGAATAATTTACTATAGAAAAGGCAATCCCTGGCGCACTTAAAATTTTCGACAGTAAAAAATTATTTTTTGAATAATTTACTATAGAAAAGGCAATCCCTGGCGCAATTAAAATTTGCGACAGTAAAAAATTATTTTTTGCAAAATTTCCTATAGAAAAGGCAATCCCTGGCGCACTTAAAATTTGCGACAATAAAAAATTATTTTGTGAGAAATTTACTATAGAAAATGCAATCCCTGGCGCACTTAAAATTTGCGACAATAGAAAATTATTTTTTGCAAAATTTACTATAGAAAAGGCAATCCCTGGCGTAATTAAAATTTGCGACAGTATAAAATTATTTTTTGAATAATTTACTATAGAAAAGGCAATCCCTGGCGTAATTAAAATTTGCGACAGTATAAAATTATTTTTTGAATAATTTACTATAGAAAAGGCAATCCCTGGCGCAATTAAAATTTGCGACAGTTGAAAATTATTTTTTGAGTAATTTACTATAGAAAAGGCAATCCCTGGCGCAATTAAAATTTGCGACAGTAAAAAATTATTTTTTGCAAAATTTACTATAGAAAAGGCAATCCCTGGCGCACTTAAAATTTGCGACAGTAAAAAATTATTTTGTGAGAAATTTACTATAGAAAAGGCAATCCCTGGCGCACTTAAAATTTGCGACAGTAGAAAATTATTTTTTGAAAAATTTACTATAGAAAAGGCAATCCCTGGCGGAATTAAAATTTGCGACAGTATAAAATTATTTTTTGAATAATTTACTATAGAAAAGGCAATCCCTGGCGTAATTAAAATTTGCGACAGTATAAAATTATTTTTTGAATAATTTACTATAGAAAAGGCAATCCCTGGCGCAATTAAAATTTGCGACAGTTGAAAATTATTTTTTGAATAATTTACTATAGAAAAGGCAATCCCTGGCCTAATTAAAATTTTCGACAGTAAAAAATTAATATTTTGAAAAATTTACTGTAGAAAAGGCAATCCCTGACGCAATTAAAATTTGCGACAGTAGAAAATTATTTTTTGAATAATTTACTGTAGAAAAGGCAATCCCTGGCCCAATTAAAATTTGCGACAGTAGAAAATTATTTTTTGAAAAATTTACTGTAGAAAAGGCAATCCCTGGCGCAATTAAAATTTGCGACAGTAGAAAATTATTTTTTGAATAATTTACTATAGAAAAGGCAATCCCTGGCGCACTTAAAATTTGCGACAGTAAAAAATTATTTTGTGAGAAATTTACTATAGAAAAGGCAATCCCTGGGATATTTAAAATTTGCGACAGTAGAAAATTATTTTTTGAATAATTTACTATAGAAAAGGCAATCCCTGGCGCAATTAAAATTTGCGACAGTAGAAAATTATTTTTTGAATAATTTACTATAGAAAAGGCAATCCCTGGCGAAATTAAAATTTGCGACAGTAAAAAATTATTTTTTGAATAATTTACTATAGAAAAGGCAATCCCTGGCGTAATTAAAATTTGCGATAGTAGAAAATTATTTTTTGAATAATTTACTATAGAAAAGGCAATCCCTGGCGTAATTAAAATTTGCGACATTTGAAAATTATTTTTTGAATAATTTACTATAGAAAAGGCAATCCCTGGCGTAATTAAAATTTGCGACAGTAGAAAATTATTTTTTGAATAATTTACTATAGAAAAGGCAATCCCTGGCGCAATTAAAATTTGCGACAGTAAAAAATTATTTTTTGCAAAATTTACTATAGAAAAGGCAATCCCTGGCGCACTTAAAATTTGCGACAGTAAAAAATAATTTTTTGAATAATTTACTATAGAAAGGCAATCCCTGGCGTATTTAAAATTTGCGACAGTAGAAAATTATTTTTTGTATAATTTACTATAGAAAAGGCTATCCCTGGGATATTTAAAATTTGCGACAGTAAAAAATTATTTTTTGAATAATTTACTATAGAAAAGGCAATCCCTGGCGTAATTAAAATTTGCGACAGTAAAAAATTATTTTTTGAATAATTTACTATAGAAAAGGCAATCCCTGGCGCAATTAAAATTTGCGACAGTAGAAAATTATTTTTTGAATTATTTACTATAGAAAAGGCAATCCCTGGCGTAACTAAAATTTGCGACAGTAAAAAATTATTTTTTGAATAATTTACTATAGAAAAGGCAATCCCTGGCGCAATTAAAATTTGCGACAGTAGAAAATTATTTTTTGAATAATTTACTATAGAAAAGGCAATCCCTGGCGCACTTAAAATTTGCGACAGTAAAAAATTATTTGTTGCAAAATTTACTATAGAAAAGGCAATCCCTGGCGCACTTAAAATTTGCGACAGTAAAAAAATATTTTTTGAATAATTTACTATAGAAAAGGCAATCCCTGGCGTAATTAAAATTTGCGACAGTATAAAATTATTTTTTGAATAATTTACTATAGAAAAGGCAATCCCTGGGATATTTAAAATTTGCGACAGTAAAAAATTATTTTTTGAATAATTTACTATAGAAAAGGCAATCCCTGGCGCAATTAAAATTTGCGACAGTTGAAAATTATTTTTTGAATAATTTACTATAGAAAAGGCAATCCCTGGCGTAATTAAAATTTGCGACAGTAAAAAATAATTTTTTGAATAATTTACTATAGAAAAGGCAATCCCTGGGATATTTAAAATTTGCGACAGTAAAAAATTATTTTTTGAATAATTTACTATAGAAAAGGCAATCCCTGGCGTAGTTAAAATTTGCGACAGTAAAAAATTATTTTTTGAATAATTTACTATAGAAAAGCCAATCCCTGGCGTAATTAAAATTTGCGACAGTAGAAAATTATTTTTTGAATAATTTACTATAGAAAAGGCAATCCCTGGTGCACTTAAAATTTGCGACAGTAAAAAATTCTTTTTTGAATAATTTACTATAGAAAAGGCAATCCCTGGCGTAGTTAAAATTTGCGACAGTAGAAAATTATTTTTTGAATAATTTACTATAGAAAAGGCAATCCCTGGCGCAATTAAAATTTGCGACAGTAAAAAATTATTTTTTGAATAATTTACTATAGAAAAGGCAATCCCTGGCGCACTTAAAATTTGCGACAGTAAAAAATTATTTTTTGAATAATTTACTATAGAAAAGGCAATCCCTGGCGCACTTAAAATTTGCGACAGTAAAAAATTATTTTTTGCAAAATTTACTATAGAAAAGGCAATCCCTGGCGAACTTAAAATTTGCGACAGTAAAAAATTATTTTTTGAATAATTTACTATAGAAAAGGCAATACCTGGCGTAATTAAAATTTGCGACAGTTGAAAATTATTTTTTGAATAATTTACTATAGAAAAGGCAATCCCTGGCGCAATTAAAATTTGCGACAGTAAAAAATTATTTTTTGCAAAATTTATTATAGAAAAGGCAATCCCCGGCGTAATTAAAATTTGCGACAGTATAAAATTATTTTTTGAATAATTTACTATAGCAAAGGCAATCCCTGGCGCACTTAAAATTTTCGACAGTAAAAAATTATTTTTTGAATAATTTACTATAGAAAAGGCAATCCCTGGCGCAATTAAAATTTGCGACAGTAGAAAATTATTTTTTGAATAATTTACTATAGAAAAGGCAATCCCTGGCGTAATTAAAATTTGCGACAGTAAAAAATTATTTTTTGAATAATTTACTGTAGAATAGGCAATCCCTGGCGCACTTAAAATTTGCGACAGTAAAAAATTATTTTTTGAATAATTTACTATAGAAAAGGCAATCCCTGGCGTAATTAAAATTTGCGACAGTATAAAATTATTTTTTGAATAATTTACTATAGAAAAGGCAATCCCTGGCGCAATTAAAATTTGCGACAGTTGAAAATTATTTTTTGAATAATTTACTATAGAAAAGGCAATCCCTGGCGTAATTAAAATTTTCGACAGTAAAAAATTAATATTTTGAAAAATTTACTGTAGAAAAAGCAATCCCTGGCGCAATTAAAATTTGCGACAGTAGAAAATTATTTTTTGAATAATTTACTGTAGAAAAGGCAATCCCTGGCGCAATTAAAATTTGCGATAGTAGAAAATTATTTTTTGAAAAATTTACTGTAGAAAAGGCAATCCCTGGCGCAACTAAAATTTGCGACAGTAGAAAATTATTTTTTGAATAATTTACTATAGAAAAGGCAATCCCTGGCGCACTTAAAATTTGCGAAAATAAAAAATTATTTTGTGAGAAATTTACTATAGAAAAGGCAATCCTTGGGATATTTAAAATTTGCGACAGTAGAAAATTATTTTTTGAATAATTTACTATAGAAAAGGCAATCCCTGGCGTAATTAAAATTTGCGACAGTAGAAAATTATTTTTTGAATAATTTACTATAGAAAAGGCAATCCCTGGCGCAATTAAAATTTGCGACAGTAAAAAATTATTTTTTGCAAAATTTACTATAGAAAAGGCAATCCCTGGCGCACTTAAAATTTGCGACAGTAAAAAATTATTTTGTGAGAAATTTACTATAGAAAATGCAATCCCTGGCGCACTTAAAATTTGCGACAATAGAAAATTATTTTTTGAAAAATTTACTATAGAAATGGCAATCCCTGGCGTAATTAAAATTTGCGACAGTATAAAATTATTTTTTGAATAATTTACTATAGAAAAGGCAATCCCTGGCGCAATTAAAATTTGCGACAGTTGAAAATTATTTTTTGAATAATTTACTATAGAAAAGGCAATCCCTGGCGCAATTAAAATTTGCGACAGTAAAAAATTATTTTTTTCAAAATTTACTATAGAAAAGGCAATCGCTGGCGCACTTAAAATTTGCGACAGTAAAAAATTATTTTGTGAGAAATTTACTATAGAAAAGGCAATCCCTGGCGCACTTAAAATTTGCGACAGTAGAAAATTATTTTTTGAAAAATTTACTATAGAAAAGGCAATCCCTGGCGTAATTAAAATTTGCGACAGTATAAAATTATTTTTTGAATAATTTACTATAGGAAAGGCAATCCCTGGCGTAATTAAAATTTGCGACAGTACAAAATTATTTTTTGAATAATTTACTATAGAAAAGGCAATCCCTGGCGCAATTAAAATTTGCGACAGTTGAAAATTATTTTTTGAATAATTTGCTATAGAAAAGGCAATCCCTGGCCTAAATAAAATTTTCGACAGTAAAAAATTAATATTTTGAAAAATTTACTGTAGAAAAGGCAATCCCTGGCGCAATTAAAATTTGCGATAGTAGAAAATTATTTTTTGAATAATTTACTGTAGAAAAGGCAATCCCTGGCGCAATTAAAATTTGCGACAGTAGAAAATTATTTTTTGAAAAATTTACTGTAGAAAAGGCAATCCTTGGCGCAATTAAAATTTGCGACAGTAGAAAATTATTTTTTGAATAATTTACTATAGAAAAGGCAATCCCTGGCGCACTTAAAATTTGCGACAGTAAAAAATTATTTTGTGAGAAATTTACTATAGAAAAGGCAATCCCTGGGATATTTAAAATTTGCGACAGTAGAAAATTATTTTTTGAATAATTTACTATAGAAAAGGCAATCCCTGGCGCAATTAAAATTTGCGACAGTAGAAAATTATTTTTTGAATAATTTACTATAGAAAAGGCAATCCCTGGCGTAATTAAAATTTGCGACAGTAAAAAATTATTTTTTGAATAATTTACTATAGAAAAGGCAATCCCTGGCGTAATTAAAATTTGCGACAGTAGAAAATTATTTTTTGAATAATTTACTATAGAAAAGGCAATCCCTGGCGTAATTAGAATTTGCGACATTTGAAAATTATTTTTTGAATAATTTACTATAGAAAAGGCAATCCCTGGCGTAATTAAAATTTGCGACAGTATAAAATTATTTTTTGAATAATTTACTATAGAAAAGGCAATCCCTGGCGTAATTAAAATTTGCGACAGTAGAAAATTATTTATTGAATAATTTACTATAGAAAAGGCAATCCCTGGCGCAATTAAAATTTGCGACAGTAGAAAATTATTTTTTGAATAATATACTATAGAAAAGGCAATCGCTGGCGTAATTAAAATTTTCGACAGTATAAAATTATTTTTTGAATATTTACTATAGAAAAGGCAATCTTTGGCGCACTTAAAATTTGCGACAGTAAAAAAATATTTTTTGAATAATTTACTAAAGAAAAGGCAATCCCTGGCGTAATTAAAATTTGCGACAGTTGAAAATTATTTTTTGAATAATTTACTATAGAAAAGGCAATCCCTGGCGTAATTAAAATTTGCGACAGTAGAAAATTATTTTTTGAATAATTTACTATAGAATAGGCAATCCCTGGCGTAATTAGAATTTGCGACATTTGAAAATTATTTTTTGAATAATTTACTATAGAAAAGGCAATCCCTGGCGTAATTAAAATTTGCGACAGTATAAAATTATTTTTTGAATAATTTACTATAGAAAAGGCAATCCCTGGCGTAATTAAAATTTGCGACAGTAGAAAATTATTTTTTGAATAATTTACTATAGAAAAGGTAATCCCTGGCGCAATTAAAATTTGCGACAGTAGAAAATTATTTTTTGAATAATTTACTATAGAAAAGGCAATCCCTGGCGCAATTAAAATTTGCGACAGTAGAAAATTATTTTTTGAATAATTTACTATAGAAAAGGCAATCCCTGGCGTAATTAAAATTTGCGACAGTTGAAAATTATTTTTTGAATAATTTACTATAGAAAAGGCAATCCCTGGCTTAATTAAAATTTGCGACAGTATAAAATTATTTTTTGAATAATTTACTATAGAAAAGGCAATCCCTGGCGTAATTAAAATTTGCGACAGTAGAAAATTATTTTTTGAATAATTTACTATAGAAAAGGCAATCCCTGGCGCAATTAAAATTTGCGACAGTAGAAAATTATTTTTTGAATAATTTACTATAGAAAAGGCAATCCCTGGCTCAATTAAAATTTGCGACTGTAGAAAATTATTTTTTGAATAATTTACTATAGAAAAGGCAATCCCTGGCGCAATTAAAATTTGAGACAGTAGAAAATTATTTTTTGAATAATTTACTATAGAAAAGGCAATCCCTGGCGCAATTAAAATTTGCGACAGTAGAAAATTATTTTTTGAATAATTTACTATAGAAAAGACAATCCCTGGCGCACTTAAAATTTGCGACAGTAAAAAATTATTTTGTGAGAAATTTACTATAGAAAAGGCAATGCCTGGGATATTTAAAATTTGCGACAGTAGAAAATTATTTTTTGAATAATTTACTATAGAAAAGGCAATCGTTGGCGTAATTAAAATTTGCGACAGTATAAAATTATTTTTTGAATATTTACTATAGAAAAGGCAATCCCTGGCGCACTTAAAATTTGCGACAGTAAAAAAATTATTTTTTGAATAATTTACTATAGAAAAGGCAATCCCTGGCGCAATTAAAATTTGCGACAATTGAAAATTATTTTTTGAATAATTTACTATAGAAAAGGCAATCCCTGGCGCACTTAAAATTTGCGACAGTTAAAAATTATTTTGTGAGAAATTTACTATAGAAAAGGCAATCCCTGGG
>CAWVNZ010001474.1:0-22834 GCA_963930735.1 Dioctria linearis
TGTCGCAAATTTTAATTGCGCCAGGGATTGCCTTTTCTACAGTAAATTATTCAAAAAATAATTTTCTACTGTCGCAAATTTTAATTGCGCCAGGGATTGCCTTTTCTATAGTAAATTATTCAAAAAATAATTTTTTACTGTCGCAAATTTTAAATATCCCAGGTGATTGCCTTTTCTACAGTAAATTATTCAAAAACTAATTTTTTACTGTCGCAAATTTTATGTGCGCCAGGGATTGCCTTTTCTATAGTAAATTATTCAAAAAATAATTTTATACTGTCGCAAATTTTAATTGCGCCAGGGATTGCCTTTTCTACAGTAAATTATTCAAAAAATAATTTTATACTGTCACAAATTTTAATTGCGCAGGGATTGCCTTTTCTATAGTAAATTATTCAAAAACTAATTTTATACTGTCGCAAATTTTAATTGCGCCAGGGATTGCCTTTTCTATAGTAAATTATTCAAAAACTAATTTTATACTGTCGCAAATTTTATGTGCGCCAGGATTGCCTTTTCTATAGTAAAATATTCAAAAATAATTTTATACTGTCGCAAATTTTAAATATCCCAGGGATTGCCTTTTCTATAGTAAATTATTCAAAAACTAATTTTATACTGTCACAAATTTAATTACGCCAGGGATTGCCTTTTATATAGTAAATTATTCAAAAACTAATTTTATACTGTCGCAAATTTTAATTACGCCAGGGATTGCCTTTTCTATAGTAAATTATTCAAAAAATAATTTTATACTGTCGCAAATTTATGTGCGCCAGGGATTGCCTTTTCTATAGTAAATTATCAAAAAATAATTTTATACTGTCGCAAATTTTAATTGCGCCAGGGATTGCCTTTTCTACAGTAAATTATTCAAAAAATAATTTTCTACTGTCGCAAATTTTATGTGCGCCAGGGATTGCCTTTTCTATAGTAAATTATTCAAAAACTAATTTTATACTGTCACAAATTTTAATTGCGCATGGGATTGCCTTTTCTACAGTAAATTATTCAAAAAATAATTTTCACTGTCGCAAATTTTATGTGCGCCAGGGATTGCCTTTTCTATAGTAAATTATTCAAAAAATAATTTTATACTGTCGCAAATTTTATGTGCGCCAGGGATTGCCTTTTCTATAGTAAATTATTCAAAAAATAATTTTATACTGTCGCAAATTTTAAATATCCCAGGGATTGCCTTTTCTATAGTAAATTATTCAAAAACTAATTTATACTGTCGCAAATTTTATGTGCGCCAGGGATTGCCTTTTCTATAGTAAATTTTTCAAAAAATAATTTTATACTGTCGCAAATTTTAAATATCCCAGGGATTGCCTTTTCTATAGTAAAATTATTCAAAAACTAATTTTTTACTGTCGCAATTTTAAATATCCCAGGGATTGCCTTTTCTACAGTAAATTATTCAAAAACTAATTTTTTACTGTCGCAAATTTTAATTGCGCCAGGGATTGCCTTTTCTATAGTAAATTTTTCAAAACTAATTTATACTGTCGCAAATTTTATGTGCGCCAGGGATTGCCTTTTCTATAGTAAATTATTCAAAAAATAAATTTATACTGTCGCAAATTTTATGTGCGCAGGGATTGCCTTTTATATAGTAAATTATTCAAAAACTAATTTTTTACTGTCGCAAATTTTAATTGCGCCAGGATTGCCTTTTCTATAGTAAATTATTCAAAAACTAATTTATACTGTCGCAAATTTTAAATATCCCAGGATTGCCTTTTCTATAGTAAATTATTCAAAAACTAATTTTTTACTGTCGCAAATTTTAAATATCCAGGGATTGCCTTTTCTACAGTAAATTATTCAAAAACTAATTTTTTACTGTCGCAAATTTATGTGCGCCAGGGATTGCCTTTTCTATAGTAAATTATTCAAAAACTAATTTTATACTGTCACAAATTTTAATTGCGCCAGGGATTGCCTTTTCTATAGTAAATTTTTCAAAAACTAATTTTTTACTGTCGCAAATTTTAATTGCGCCAGGGATTGCCTTTTCTATAGTAAATTTTTCAAAAACTAATTTTATACTGTCGCAAATTTTATGTGCGCCAGGGATTGCTTTTCTATAGTAAATTTTTCAAAAACTAATTTTATACTGTCGCAAATTTTATGTGCGCCAGGGATTGCCTTTTCTATAGTAAATTATTCAAAAACTAATTTTCAACTGTCGCAAATTTTAAATATCCCAGGGATTGCCCTTTTCTATAGTAAATTTTTCAAAAACTAATTTTATACTGTCGCAAATTTTAAATATCCCAGGGATTGCCTTTTTCTATAGTAAATTATTCAAAAACTAATTTTATACTGTCGCAAATTTTAATTGCGCCAGGGATTGCCTTTTCTATAGTAAATTTTTCAAAAACTAATTTTATACTGTCGCAAATTTTAATTGCGCCAGGGATTGCCTTTTCTATAGTAAATTATTCAAAAACTAATTTTATACTGTCGCAAATTTTAATTACGCCAGGGATTGCCTTTTATATAGTAAATTATTCAAAAACTAATTTTATACTGTCGCAAATTTATGTGCGCCAGGGATTGCCTTTTCTATAGTAAATTTTTCAAAAACTAATTTTATACTGTCGCAAATTTTAATTGCGCCAGGGATAGCCCTCTTCTATAGTAAATTATTCAAAAACTAATTTTATACTGTCGCAAATTTTAATTACGCCAGGGATTGCCTTCTATATAGTAAATTATTCAAAACTAATTTTATACTGTCGCAAATTTTATGTGCGCCAGGGATTGCCTTTTCTATAGTAAATTATTCAAAAACTAATTTTATACTGTCACAAATTTTAATTGCGCCAGGGATTGCCTTTTCTATAGTAAATTTTTCAAAAACTAATTTTTTACTGTCGCAAATTTTAATTGCGCCAGGGATTGCCTTTTCTATAGTAAATTTTTCAAAAACTAATTTTATACTGTCGCAAATTTTATGTGCGCCAGGATTGCTTTTCTATAGTAAATTATTCAAAAACTAATTTTCAACTGTCGCAAATTTTAAATATCCCAGGGATTGCCTTTTCTATAGTAAATTTTTCAAAAACTAATTTTATACTGTCGCAAATTTTAAATATCCCAGGGATTGCCTTTTCTATAGTAAATTATTCAAAAACTAATTTTATACTGTCGCAAATTTTAAATATCCCAGGGATTGCCTTTTCTATAGTAAATTATTCAAAAACTAATTTTTTACTGTCGCAAATTTTAATTGCGCCAGGGATTGCTTTTCTATAGTAAATTTTTCAAAAACTAATTTTATACTGTCGCAAATTTTAAATATCCCAGGGATTGCCTTTTCTATAGGTAAATTATTCAAAAAACTAATTTTATACTTGTCACAAATTTTAATTACGCCAGGGATTGCCTTTTATATAGTAAATTATTCAAAAACTAATTTTATACTGTCGCAAATTTTATGTGCGCCAGGGATTGCCTTTTCTATAGTAAATTATTCAAAAAATAATTTTATACTGTCGCAAATTTTATGTGCGCCAGGGATTGCCTTTTCTATAGTAAATTATTCAAAAACTAATTTTATACTGTCGCAAATTTTAATTACGCCAGGGGATTGCCTTTTCTATAGTAAATTATTCAAAAAATAATTTTCAACTGTCGCAAATTTTATGTGCGCCAGGGATTGCCTTTTCTATAGTAAATTATTCAAAAAATAATTTTCAACTGTCACAAATTTTAATTGCGCCAGGGATTGCCTTTTCTATAGTAAATTATTCAAAAAATAATTTTCAACTGTCGCAAATTTTATGTGCGCCAGGGATTGCCTTTTCTATAGTAAATTATTCAAAAAATAATTTTCAACTGTCGCAAATTTTATGTGCGCCAGGGATTGCCTTTTCTATAGTAAAATTATTCAAAAAATAATTTTATACTGTCACAAATTTTAATTGCGCCAGGGATTGCCTTTTCTACAGTAAATTATTCAAAAACTAATTTTCAACTGTCACAAATTTTAATTACGCCAGGGATTGCCTTTTTCTACAGTAAATTATTCAAAAAATAATTTTCTACTGTCGCAAATTTTAATTGCGCCAGGGATTGCCTTTTCTATAGTAAATTTTTCAAAAACTAATTTTATACTGTCGCAAATTTTAATTGCGCCAGGGATTGCCTTTTCTATAGTAAATTATTCAAAAACTAATTTTATACTGTCGCAAATTTTAATTACGCCAGGGATTGCCTTTTATATAGTAAATTATTCAAAAAATAATTTTATACTGTCACAAATTTTAATTGCGCCAGGGATTGCCTTTTCTACAGTAAATTATTCAAAAAAATAATTTTCTACTGTCGCAAATTTTAATTGCGCCAGGGATTGCCTTTTCTATAGTAAATTATTCAAAAAACTAACTTTATACTGTCGCAAATTTTAATTGCGCCAGGGATTGCCCTTTTCTACAGTAAATTATTCAAAAAATAATTTTATACTGTCACAAATTTTAATTGCGCCAGGGATTGCCTTTTCTATAGTAAATTATTCAAAAAATAATTTTATACTGTCGCAAATTTTAATTGCGCCAGGGATTGGCCTTTTCTATAGTAAATTATTCAAAAAATAATTTTATACTGTCGCAAATTTTAATTGCGCCAGGGATTGCCTTTTCTACAGTAAATTATTCAAAAAATAATTTTCAACTGTCCACA
Source organism: Dioctria linearis (assembly GCA_963930735.1). NCBI lineage: Eukaryota > Metazoa > Arthropoda > Insecta > Diptera > Asilidae > Dioctria > Dioctria linearis. Next base: position 4,693 of record CAWVNZ010001474.1, read on the forward strand.
AATTTTAATTGCGCCAGGGATTGCCTTTTCTATAGTAAATTATTCAAAAACTAATTTTCTACTGTCGCAAATTTTATGTGCGCCAGGGATTGCCTTTTCTACAGTAAATTATTCAAAAACTAATTTTATACTGTCGCAAATTTTAATTACGCCAGGGATTGCCTTTTCTATAGTAAATTATTCAAAAAATAATTTTCAACTGTCACAAATTTTAATTACGCAGGGGATTGCCTTTTCTACAGTAAATTATTCAAAAAATAATTTTATACTGTCGCAAATTTTAATTGCGCCAGGGATTGCCTTTTCTATAGTAAATTATTCAAAAAATAATTTTATACTGTCACAAATTTTAATTACGCCAGGGATTGCCTTTTCTACAGTAAATTATTCAAAAAATAATTTTATACTGTCACAAATTTAATTGCGCCAGGGATTGCCTTTTCTATAGTAAATTATTCAAAAAATAATTTTCAACTGTCACAAATTTTAAATATCCAGGGATTGCCTTTTCTACAGTAAATTATTCAAAAAATAATTTTCTACTGTCGCAAATTTTAATTGCGCCAGGGATTGCCTTTTCTACAGTAAATTATTCAAAAAATAATTTTCTACTGTCGCAAATTTTATGTGCGCCAGGGATTGCCTTTTCTATAGTAAATTATTCAAAAACTAATTTTATACTGTCACAAATTTTAATTGCGCCAGGGATTGCCTTTTCTACAGTAAATTATTCAAAAAATAATTTTCAACTGTCGCAAATTTTATGTGCGCCAGGGATTGCCTTTTCTATAGTAAATTATTCAAAAAATAATTTTATACTGTCGCAAATTTTAATTGCGCCAGGGATTGCCTTTTCTACAGTAAATTATTCAAAAAATAATTTTATACTGTCACAAATTTTAATTGCGCCAGGGATTGCCTTTTCTATAGTAAATTATTCAAAAATAATTTTATACTGTCACAAATTTTAATTGCGCCAGGGATTGCCTTTTCTATAGTAAATTATTCAAAAAATAATTTTATACTGTCGCAAATTTTAATTGCGCCAGGGATTGCCTTTTCTATAGTAAATTATTCAAAAAATAATTTTATACTGTCGCAAATTTTAATTGCGCCAGGGATTGCCTTTTCTACAGTAAATTATTCAAAAAATAATTTTCAACTGTCGCAAATTTTATGTGCGCCAGGGATTGCCTTTTCTATAGTAAATTATTCAAAAAATAATTTTATACTGTCGCAAATTTTAATTGCGCCAGGGATTGCCTTTTCTACAGTAAATTATTCAAAAAATAATTTTATACTGTCACAAATTTTAATTGCGCCAGGGATTGCCTTTTCTATAGTAAATTATTCAAAAAATAATTTTATACTGTCACAAATTTTAATTACGCCAGGGATTGCCTTTTATATAGTAAATTATTCAAAAACTAATTTTATACTGTCACAAATTTTAATTACGCCAGGGATTGCCTTTTATATAGTAAATTATTCAAAAACTAATTTTATACTGTCACAAATTTTATGTGCGCCAGGGATTGCCTTTTCTATAGTAAATTATTCAAAAAATAATTTTTATACTGTCGCAAATTTTAATTGCGCCAGGGATTGCCTTTTCTACAGTAAATTATTCAAAAAATAATTTTATACTGTCACAAATTTTAATTGCGCCAGGGATTGCCTTTTCTATAGTAAATTATTCAAAAAATAATTTTATACTGTCGCAAATTTTAATTGCGCCAGGGATTGCCTTTTCTATAGTAAATTATTCAAAAAATAATTTTATACTGTCGCAAATTTTAATTGCGCCAGGGATTGCCTTTTCTACAGTAAATTATTCAAAAAATAATTTTCAACTGTCACAAATTTTAATTGCGCCAGGGATTGCCTTTTCTATAGTAAATTATTCAAAAACTAATTTTCTACTGTCGCAAATTTTATGTGCGCCAGGGATTGCCTTTTCTACAGTAAATTATTCAAAAACTAATTTTATACTGTCACAAATTTTAATTACGCCAGGGATTGCCTTTTCTACAGTAAATTATTCAAAAAATAATTTTATACTGTCACAAATTTTAATTTGCGCCAGGGATTGCCTTTTCTATAGTAAATTATTCAAAAAATAATTTTCAACTGTCACAAATTTTAAATATCCCAGGGATTGCCTTTTCTACAGTAAATTATTCAAAAAATAATTTTCTACTGTCGCAAATTTTAATTGCGCCAGGGATTGCCTTTTCTACAGTAAATTATTCAAAAAATAATTTTCTACTGTCGCAAATTTTATGTGCGCCAGGGATTGCCTTTTCTATAGTAAATTATTCAAAAACTAATTTTATACTGTCACAAATTTTAATTGCGCCAGGGATTGCCTTTTCTACAGTAAATTATTCAAAAAATAATTTTCAACTGTCGCAAATTTTATGTGCGCCAGGGATTGCCTTTTCTATAGTAAATTATTCAAAAAATAATTTTATACTGTCGCAAATTTTAATTGCGCCAGGGATTGCCTTTTCTACAGTAAATTATTCAAAAAATAATTTTATACTGTCACAAATTTTAATTGCGCCAGGGATTGCCTTTTCTATAGTAAATTATTCAAAAAATAATTTTATACTGTCACAAATTTTAATTGCGCCAGGGATTGCCTTTTCTATAGTAAATTATTCAAAAAATAATTTTATACTGTCGCAAATTTTAATTGCGCCAGGGGATTGCCTTTTCTATAGTAAATTATTCAAAAAATAATTTTATACTGTCGCAAATTTTAATTGCGCCAGGGATTGCCTTTTCTACAGTAAATTATTCAAAAAATAATTTTCAACTGTCGCAAATTTTATGTGCGCCAGGGATTGCCTTTTCTATAGTAAATTATTCAAAAAATAATTTTATACTGTCGCAAATTTTAATTGCGCCAGGATTGCCTTTTCTACAGTAAATTATTCAAAAAATAATTTTATACTGTCACAAATTTTAATTGCGCCAGGGATTGCCTTTTCTATAGTAAATTATTCAGAAAAATAATTTTATACTGTCACAAATTTTAATTACGCCAGGGATTGCCTTTTATATAGTAAATTATTCAAAAACTAATTTTATACTGTCACAAATTTTAATTACGCCAGGGATTGCCTTTTATATAGTAAATTATTCAAAAACTAATTTTATACTGTCACAAATTTTATGTGCGCAGGGATTGCCTTTTCTATAGTAAATTATTCAAAAAATAATTTTATACTGTCGCAAATTTTAATTGCGCCAGGGATTGCCTTTTCTACAGTAAATTATTCAAAAAATAATTTTATACTGTCACAAATTTTAATTGCGCCAGGGATTGCCTTTTCTATAGTAAATTATTCAAAAAATAATTTTATACTGTCGCAAATTTTAATTGCGCCAGGGATTGCCTTTTCTATAGTAAATTATTCAAAAACTAATTTTATACTGTCGCAAATTTTAATTGCGCCAGGGATTGCCTTTTCTACAGTAAATTATTCAAAAACTAATTTTATACTGTCACAAATTTTAATTGCGCCAGGGATTGCCTTTTCTATAGTAAATTATTCAAAAAATAATTTTCAACTGTCACAAATTTTAAATATCCCAGGGATTGCCTTTTCTACAGTAAATTATTCAAAAAATAATTTTCTACTGTCGCAAATTTTAAATATCCCAGGGATTGCCTTTTCTACAGTAAATTATTCAAAAAATAATTTTATACTGTCGCAAATTTTAATTGCGCCAGTGATTGCCTTTTCTATAGTAAATTATTCAAAAAATAATTTTCAACTGTCACAAATTTTAATTGCGCCAGGGATTGACTTTTCTATAGTAAATTATTCAAAAATAATTTTATACTGTCGCAAATTTTATGTGCGCCAGGGATTGCCTTTTCTATAGTAAATTATTCAAAAAATAATTTTATACTGTCGCAAATTTTAATTGCGCCAGGGATTGCCTTTTCTATAGTAAATTATTCAAAAACTAATTTTCAACTGTCACAAATTTTAATTGCGCCAGGGATTGATTTTTCTATAGTAAATTATTCAAAAAATAATTTTATACTGTCGCAAATTTTATGTGCGGCCAGGGGATTGACTTTTCTATAGTAAAATATTCAAAAACTAATTTTATACTGTCACAAATTTTAATTACGCCAGGATTGCCTTTTATATATAGTAAATTTTTCAAAAACTAATTTTAGACTGTCGCAAAGTTTATGTGCGCCAGGGATTGCCTTTTCTATAGTAAAATTATTCAAAAAATAATTTTCTACTGTCACAAATTTTAATTACGCCAGGGATTGACTTTTCTATAGTAAATTATTCAAAAAATAATTTTATACTGTCACAAATTTTAATTACGCCAGGATTGACTTTTCTATAGTAAATTATTCAAAAATAATTTTTCAACTGTCACAAATTTTAATTGCGCCAGGGATTGCCTTTTCTATAGTAAATTATTCAAAAAATAATTTTATACTGTCGCAAATTTTAATTGCGCCAGGGATTGCCTTTTCTATAGTAAATTATTCAAAAAATAATTTTCAACTGTCACAAATTTTAATTGCGCCAGGGATTGACTTTTATATAGTAAATTTTTCAAAAACTAATTTTATACTGTCGCAAATTTTAATTACGCCAGGGATTGCCTTTTCTATAGTAAATTATTCAAAAAATAATTTTATACTGTCACAAATTTTAATTACGCCAGGGATTGACTTTTCTATAGTAAATTATTCAAAAACTAATTTTCAACTGTCGCAAATTTTAATTACGCCAGGGATTGCCTTTTCTATAGTAAATTTTTCAAAAACTAATTTTCAACTGTCGCAAATTTTAATTGCGCCAGGGATTGCCTTTTCTATAGTAAATTTTTCAAAAACTAATTTTCAACTGTCGCAAATTTTAATTGCGCCAGGGATTGCCTTTTCTATAGTAAATTATTCAAAAAATAATTTTATACTGTCGCAAATTTTAATTGCGCCAGGGATTGACTTTTCTATAGTAAATTATTCAAAAACTAATTTTTTACTGTCGCAAATTTTAATTACGCCAGGGATTGCCTTTTCTATAGTAAATTTTTCAAAAACTAATTTTATACTGTCACAAATTTTAATTGCGCCAGGGATTGACTTTTCTATAGTAAATTATTCAAAAAATAATTTTATACTGTCGCAAATTTTAATTGCGCCAGGGATTGCCTTTTCTATAGTAAATTTTTCAAAAACTAATTTTATACTGTCACAAATTTTAATTGCGCCAGGGATTGACTTTTCTATAGTAAATTTTTCAAAAACTAATTTTCAACTGTCACAAATTTTAATTGCGCCAGGGATTGCCTTTTCTATAGTAAATTATTCAAAAAATAATTTTCAACTGTCACAAATTTTAATTGCGCCAGGGATTGACTTTTATATAGTAAATTTTTCAAAAACTAATTTTATACTGTCGCAAATTTTATGTGCGCCAGGGATTGTCTTTTCTATAGTAAATTTTTCAAAAACTAATTTTCAACTGTCACAAATTTTAATTGCGCCAGGGATTGCCTTTTCTATAGTAAATTATTCAAAAAATAATTTTCAACTGTCACAAATTTTAAATATCCCAGGGATTGCCTTTTCTATAGTAAATTATTCAAAAACTAATTTTTTACTGTCGCAAATTTTAATTGCGCCAGGGATTGCCTTTTCTATAGTAAATTATTCAAAAACTAATTTTATACTGTCACAAATTTTAATTGCGCCAGGGATTGACTTTTCTATAGTAAATTATTCAAAAACTAATTTTTTACTGTCGCAAATTTTAATTACGCCAGGGATTGCCTTTTCTATAGTAAATTATTCAAAAAATAATTTTATACTGTCACAAATTTTAAATATACCAGGGATTGCCTTTTCTATAGTAAATTATTCAAAAAATAATTTTATACTGTCGCAAATTTTAATTGCGCCAGGGATTGCCTTTTCTATAGTAAATTATTCAAAAAATAATTTTCAACTGTCACAAATTTTAATTGCGCCAGGGATTGACTTTTCTATAGTAAATTATTCAAAAACTAATTTTATACTGTCGCAAATTTTAATTACGCCAGGGATTGACTTTTCTATAGTAAATTATTCAAAAAATAATTTTATACTGTCGCAAATTTTATGTGCGCCAGGGATTGCCTTTTCTATAGTAAATTATTCAAAAAATAATTTTCAACTGTCGCAAATTTTAAATATCCCAGGGATTGCCTTTTATATAGTAAATTATTCAAAAAATAATTTTATACTGTCGCAAATTTTAATTGCGCCAGGGATTGACTTTTCTATAGTAAATTATTCAAAAAATAATTTTATACTGTCGCAAATTTTATGTGCGCCAGGGATTGCCTTTTCTATAGTAAATTATTCAAAAACTAATTTTTTACTGTCGCAAATTTTAATTACGCCAGGGATTGCCTTTTCTATAGTAAATTATTCAAAAACTAATTTTATACTGTCACAAATTTTAATTGCGCCAGGGATTGCCTTTTCTATAGTAAATTTTTCAAAAACTAATTTTATACTGTCACAAATTTTAATTGCGCCAGGGATTGACTTTTCTATAGTAAATTATTCAAAAAATAATTTTATACTGTCGCAAATTTTATGTGCGCCAGGGATTGACTTTTCTATAGTAAATTATTCAAAAAATAATTTTCAACTGTCACAAATTTTAATTGCGCCAGGGATTGACTTTTCTATAGTAAATTATTCAAAAAATAATTTTATACTGTCACAAATTTTAATTACGCCAGGGATTGACTTTTATATAGTAAATTATTCAAAAAATAATTTTATACTGTCACAAATTTTAATTGCGCCAGGGATTGACTTTTATATAGTAAATTTTTCAAAAAATAATTTTATACTGTCGCAAATTTTAATTACGCCAGGGATTGCCTTTTCTATAGTAAATTATTCAAAAAATAATTTTCTACTGTCGCAAATTTTAATTGCGCCAGGGATTGCCTTTTCTATAGTAAATTATTCAAAAACTAATTTTATACTGTCGCAAATTTTAATTACGCCAGGGATTGCCTTTTATATAGTAAATTTTTCAAAAACTAATTTTATACTGTCGCAAATTTTAATTACGCCAGGGATTGCCTTTTCTATAGTAAATTATTCAAAAAATAATTTTTTACTGTCGCAAATTTTAATTACGCCAGGGATTGACTTTTCTATAGTAAATTATTCAAAAACTAATTTTATACTGTCGCAAATTTTAATTACGCCAGGGATTGCCTTTTCTATAGTAAATTATTCAAAAAATAATTTTCTACTGTCGCAAATTTTAAATATCCCAGGGATTGCCTTTTATATAGTAAATTTTTCAAAAACTAATTTTATACTGTCGCAAATTTTAATTACGCCAGGGATTGCCTTTTCTATAGTAAAGTATTCAAAAACTAATTTTATACTGTCGCAAATTTTAATTACGCCAGGGATTGCCTTTTATATAGTAAATTATTCAAAAAATAATTTTATACTGTCACAAATTTTAATTACGCCAGGGATTGCCTTTTCTATAGTAAATTATTCAAAAACTAATTTTATACTGTCACAAATTTTAATTACGCCAGGGATTGCCTTTTCTATAGTAAATTTTTCAAAAACTAATTTTATACTGTCACAAATTTTAATTGCGCCAGGGATTGCCTTTTCTATAGTAAATTATTCAAAAAATAATTTTCAACTATCACAAATTTTAATTGCGCCAGGGATTGCCTTTTCTATAGTAAATTATTCAAAAAATAATTTTCTACTGTCGCAAATTTTAATTGCGCCAGGGATTGACTTTTCTATAGTAAATTATTCAAAAAATAATTTTATACTGTCACAAATTTTAATTGCGCCAGGGATTGCCTTTTCTATAGTAAATTATTCAAAAACTAATTTTATACTGTCGCAAATTATTTTTTGAATAATTTACTATAGAAAAGGCAATCCCTGGCGTAATTAAAATTTGCGACAGTAAAAAATTATTTTTAATAATAATTTACTATAGAAAAGGCAATCCCTGGCGCACATAAAATTTGTGACAGTTGAAAATTATTTTTTGAATAATTTACTATAGAAAAGTCAATCCCTGGCGCACATAAAATTTGCGACAGTATAAAATTAGTTTTTGAATAATTTACTATAGAAAAGGCAATCCCTGGCGCACATAAAATTTGTGACAGTTGAAAATTAGTTTTTGAATAATTTACTATAGAAAAGGCAATCCCTGGCGCAATTAAAATTTGTGACAGTATAAAATTATTTTTTGAATAATTTACTATAGAAAAGTCAATCCCTGGCGCACATAAAATTTGTGACAGTATAAAATTAGTTTTTGAAAAATTTACTATATAAAAGGCAATCCCTGGCGCAATTAAAATTTGCGACAGTAGAAAATTATTTTTTGAATAATTTACTATAGAATAGGCAATCCCTGGGATATTTAAAATTTGCGACAGTAGAAAATTATTTTTTGAATAATTTACTATAGAAAAGGCAATCCCTGGCGCACATAAAATTTGTGACAGTATAAAATTAGTTTTTGAAAAATTTACTATAGAAAAGGCAATCCCTGGGATATTTAAAATTTGTGACAGTTGAAAATTATTTTTTGAATAATTTACTATAGAAAAGGCAATCCCTGGCGCACATAAAATTTGCGACAGTATAAAATTAGTTTTTGAATAATTTACTATAGAAAAGGCAATCCCTGGCGCACATAAAATTTGTGACAGTATAAAATTAGTTTTTGAAAAATTTACTATAGAAAAGGCAATCCCTGGGATATTTAAAATTTGCGACAGTAAAAAATTATTTTTAATAATAATTTACTATAGAAAAGGCAATCCCTGGCGCACATAAAATTTGTGACAGTTGAAAATTATTTTTTGAATAATTTACTATAGAAAAGTCAATCCCTGGCGCACATAAAATTTGCGACAGTATAAAATTATTTTTTGAATAATTTACTATAGAAAAGTCAATCCCTGGCGTAATTAAAATTTGTGACAGTATAAAATTATTTTTTGAATAATTTACTATAGAAAAGTCAATCCCTGGCGCACATAAAATTTGTGACAGTATAAAATTATTTTTTGAATAATTTACTATAGAAAAGTCAATCCCTGGCGTAATTAAAATTTGCGACAGTATAAAATTATTTTTTGAATAATTTACTATAGAAAAGGCAATCCCTGGCGCAATTAAAATTTGCGACAGTATAAAATTATTTTTTGAATAATTTACTATAGAAAAGGCAATCCCTGGCGCAATTAAAATTTGCGACAGTATAAAATTAGTTTTTGAATAATTTACTATAGAAAAGGCAATCCCTGGCGCACATAAAATTTGTGACAGTATAAAATTATTTTTTGAATAATTTACTATAGAAAAGGCAATCCCTGGCGCAATTAAAATTTGTGACAGTATAAAATTATTTTTTGAATAATTTACTATAGAAAAGTCAATCCCTGGCGTAATTAAAATTTGTGACAGTATAAAATTATTTTTTGAATAATTTACTATAGAAAAGTCAATCCCTGGCGCACATAAAATTTGTGACAGTATAAAATTATTTTTTGAATAATTTACTATAGAAAAGTCAATCCCTGGCGCACATAAAATTTGCGACAGTATAAAATTATTTTTTGAATAATTTACTATAGAAAAGGCAATCCCTGGCGCACATAAAATTTGTGACAGTTGAAAATTATTTTTTGAATAATTTACTATAGAAAAGTCAATCCCTGGCGCAATTAAAATTTGCGACAGTATAAAATTATTTTTTGAATAATTTACTATAGAAAAGTCAATCCCTGGCGTAATTAAAATTTGCGACAGTATAAAATTATTTTTTGAATAATTTACTATAGAAAAGGCAATCCCTGGCGTAATTAAAATTTGCGACAGTAAAAAATTATTTTTTGAATAATTTACTATAGAAAAGGCAATCCCTGGCGCACATAAAATTTGTGACAGTATAAAATTATTTTTTGAATAATTTACTATAGAAAAGTCAATCCCTGGCGTAATTAAAATTTGCGACAGTTGAAAATTATTTTTTGAATAATTTACTATAGAAAAGGCAATCCCTGGCGCAATTAAAATTTGTGACAGTTGAAAATTAGTTTTTGAAAAATTTACTATATAAAAGTCAATCCCTGGCGCAATTAAAATTTGTGACAGTTGAAAATTATTTTTTGAATAATTTACTATAGAAAAGGCAATCCCTGGCGCAATTAAAATTTGTGACAGTTGAAAATTATTTTTTGAATAATTTACTATAGAAAAGGCAATCCCTGGCGTAATTAAAATTTGCGACAGTATAAAATTATTTTTTGAATAATTTACTATAGAAAAGTCAATCCCTGGCGCAATTAAAATTTGCGACAGTTGAAAATTATTTTTTGAATAATTTACTATAGAAAAGTCAATCCCTGGCGTAATTAAAATTTGCGACAGTATAAAATTATTTTTTGAATAATTTACTATAGAAAAGTCAATCCCTGGCGCAATTAAAATTTGTGACAGTATAAAATTAGTTTTTGAATAATTTACTATAGAAAAGGCACAGTATAAAATTAGTTTTTGAAAAATTTACTATATAAAAGGCAATCCCTGGCGTAATTAAAATTTGTGACAGTTGAAAATTATTTTTTGAATAATTTACTATAGAAAAGTCAATCCCTGGCGCAATTAAAATTTGTGACAGTTGAAAATTATTTTTTGAATAATTTACTATAGAAAAGGCAATCCCTGGCGCACATAAAATTTGCGACAGTAAAAAATTATTTTTTGAATAATTTACTATAGAAAAGTCAATCCCTGGCGCAATTAAAATTTGCGACAGTTGAAAATTATTTTTTGAATAATTTACTATAGAAAAGTCAATCCCTGGCGTAATTAAAATTTGCGACAGTATAAAATTAGTTTTTGAATAATTTACTATAGAAAAGGCACAGTATAAAATTAGTTTTTGAAAAATTTACTATATAAAAGGCAATCCCTGGCGCAATTAAAATTTGTGACAGTTGAAAATTATTTTTTGAATAATTTACTATAGAAAAGTCAATCCCTGGCGCAATTAAAATTTGTGACAGTTGAAAATTATTTTTTGAATAATTTACTATAGAAAAGGCAATCCCTGGCGCACATAAAATTTGCGACAGTAAAAAATTATTTTTTGAATAATTTACTATAGAAAAGTCAATCCCTGGCGCAATTAAAATTTGCGACAGTTGATTATTATTTTTTGAATAATTTACTATAGAAAAGTCAATCCCTGGGATATTTAAAATTTGCGACAGTATAAAATTAGTTTTTGAAAAATTTACTATAGAAAAGTCAATCCCTGGCGCAATTAAAATTTGTGACAGTTGAAAATTATTTTTTGAATAATTTACTATAGAAAAGTCAATCCCTGGCGTAATTAAAATTTGCGACAGTATAAAATTAGTTTTTAAAAAATTTACTATATAAAAGGCAATCCCTGGCGTAATTAAAATTTGCGACAGTATAAAATTATTTTTTGAATAATTTACTATAGAAAAGGCAATCCCTGGCGCAATTAAAATTTGTGACAGTATAAAATTAGTTTTTGAATAATTTACTATAGAAAAGGCAATCCCTGGCGCAATTAAAATTTGCGACAGTATAAAATTAGTTTTTGAAAAATTTACTATATAAAAGGCAATCCCTGGCGCAATTAAAATTTGTGACAGTTGAAAATTATTTTTTGAATAATTTACTATAGAAAAGGCAATCCCTGGCGCAATTAAAATTTGCGACAGTATAAAATTATTTTTTGAATAATTTACTATAGAAAAGTCAATCCCTGGCGCAATTAAAATTTGCGACAGTATAAAATTATTTTTTGAATAATGTACTATAGAAAAGGCAATCCCTGGCGCAATTAAAATTTGCGACAGTAAAAAATTATTTTTTGAATAATTTACTATAGAAAAGGCAATCCCTGGCGTAATTAAAATTTGTGACAGTTGAAAATTATTTTTTGAATAATTTACTATAGAAAAGTCAATCCCTGGCGTAATTAAAATTTGCGACAGTTGAAAATTATTTTTTGAATAATTTACTATAGAAAAGGCAATCCCTGGCGCAATTAAAATTTGCGACAGTATAAAATTATTTTTTGAATAATTTACTATAGAAAAGTCAATCCCTGGCGCAATTAAAATTTGTGACAGTTGAAAATTATTTTTGAATAATTTACTATAGAAAAGTCAATCCCTGGCGCAATTAAAATTTGCGACAGTATAAAATTATTTTTTGAATAATTTACTATAGAAAAGGCAATCCCTGGGATATTTAAAATTTGCGACAGTATAAAATTATTTTTTGAATAATTTACTATAGAAAAGGCAATCCCTGGCGCAATTAAAATTTGCGACAGTATAAAATTAGTTTTTGAAAAATTTACTATAGAAAAGGCAATCCCTGGGATATTTAAAATTTGCGACAGTAAAAAATTAGTTTTTGAATAATTTACTATAGAAAAGGCAATCCCTGGCGCACATAAAATTTGTGACAGTATAAAATTAGTTTTTGAATAATTTACTATAGAAAAGTCAATCCCTGGCGCAATTAAAATTTGTGACAGTTGAAAATTATTTTTTGAATAATTTACTATAGAAAAGTCAATCCCTGGCGCAATTAAAATTTGCGACAGTATAAAATTAGTTTTTGAATAATTTACTATAGAAAAGGCAATCCCTGGCGCACATAAAATTTGTGACAGTATAAAATTATTTTTTGAATAATTTACTATAGAAAAGTCAATCCCTGGCGCAATTAAAATTTGCGACAGTATAAAATTAGTTTTTGAATAATTTACTATAGAAAAGGCAATCCCTGGCGCACATAAAATTTGCGACAGTATAAAATTAGTTTTTGAATAATTTACTATAGAAAAGGCAATCCCTGGCGTAATTAAAATTTGCGACAGTATAAAATTATTTTTTGAATAATTTACTATAGAAAAGTCAATCCCTGGCGCAATTAAAATTTGCGACAGTATAAAATTATTTTTTGAATAATTTACTATAGAAAAGTCAATCCCTGGCGCAATTAAAATTTGCGACAGTATAAAATTAGTTTTTGAAAAATTTACTATAGAAAAGTCAATCCCTGGCGCACATAAAATTTGTGACAGTATAAAATTAGTTTTTGAATAATTTACTATAGAAAAGTCAATCCCTGGCGCACATAAAATTTGCGACAGTATAAAATTATTTTTTGAATAATTTACTATAGAAAAGGCAATCCCTGGCGCAATTAAAATTTGCGACAGTATAAAATTATTTTTTGAATAATTTACTATAGAAAAGTCAATACCTGGCGCAATTAAAATTTGCGACAGTATAAAATTAGTTTTTGAATAATTTACTATAGAAAAGGCAATCCCTGGCGCAATTAAAATTTGTGACAGTTGAAAATTATTTTTTGAATAATTTACAATAGAAAAGGCAATCCCTGGCGCAATTAAAATTTGTGACAGTATAAAATTAGTTTTTGAAAAATTTACTATATAAAAGGCAATCCCTGGCGTAATTAAAATTTGCGACAGTATAAAATTATTTTTTGAATAATTTACTATAGAAAAGGCAATCCCTGGCGCAATTAAAATTTGTGACAGTATAAAATTATTTTTTGAATAATTTACTATAGAAAAGGCAATCCCTGGCGCACATAAAATTTGCGACAGTATAAAATTAGTTTTTGAATAATTTACTATAGAAAAGGCAATCCCTGGCGCACATAAAATTTGCGACAGTATAAAATTATTTTTTGAATAATTTACTATAGAAAAGGCAATCCCTGGCGTAATTAAAATTTGCGACAGTATAAAATTAGTTTTTGAAAAATTTACTATAGAAAAGTCAATCCCTGGCGCAATTAAAATTTGTGACAGTATAAAATTATTTTTTGAATAATTTACTATAGAAAAGTCAATCCCTGGCGCAATTAAAATTTGTGACAGTTGAAAATTATTTTTTGAATAATTTACTATAGAAAAGGCAATCCCTGGCGCAATTAAAATTTGTGACAGTATAAAATTATTTTTTGAATAATTTACTATAGAAAAGGCAATCCCTGGCGCACATAAAATTTGCGACAGTATAAAATTATTTTTTGAATAATTTACTATAGAAAATGCAATCCCTGGCGTAATTAAAATTTGCGACAGTAGAAAATTATTTTTTGAATAATTTACTATAGAAAAGTCAATCCCTGGCGCAATTAAAATTTGCGACAGTAGAAAATTATTTTTTGAATAATTTACTATAGAAAAGGCAATCCCTGGCGTAATTAAAATTTGTGACAGTTGAAAATTATTTTTTGAATAATTTACTATAGAAAAGTCAATCCCTGGCGCACATAAAATTTGTGACAGTATAAAATTATTTTTTGAATAATTTACTATAGAAAAGTCAATCCCTGGCGTAATTAAAATTTGCGACAGTATAAAATTATTTTTTGAATAATTTACTATAGAAAAGGCAATCCCTGGCGCAATTAAAATTTGCGACAGTATAAAATTATTTTTTGAATAATTTACTATAGAAAAGGCAATCCCTGGCGCAATTAAAATTTGCGACAGTATAAAATTAGTTTTTGAATAATTTACTATAGAAAAGGCAATCCCTGGCGCACATAAAATTTGTGACAGTATAAAATTATTTTTTGAATAATTTACTATAGAAAAGGCAATCCCTGGCGCAATTAAAATTTGTGACAGTATAAAATTATTTTTTGAATAATTTACTATAGAAAAGTCAATCCCTGGCGTAATTAAAATTTGTGACAGTATAAAATTATTTTTTGAATAATTTACTATAGAAAAGTCAATCCCTGGCGCACATAAAATTTGTGACAGTATAAAATTATTTTTTGAATAATTTACTATAGAAAAGTCAATCCCTGGCGCACATAAAATTTGCGACAGTATAAAATTATTTTTTGAATAATTTACTATAGAAAAGGCAATCCCTGGCGCACATAAAATTTGTGACAGTTGAAAATTATTTTTTGAATAATTTACTATAGAAAAGTCAATCCCTGGCGCAATTAAAATTTGCGACAGTATAAAATTATTTTTTGAATAATTTACTATAGAAAAGTCAATCCCTGGCGTAATTAAAATTTGCGACAGTATAAAATTATTTTTTGAATAATTTACTATAGAAAAGGCAATCCCTGGCGTAATTAAAATTTGCGACAGTAAAAAATTATTTTTTGAATAATTTACTATAGAAAAGGCAATCCCTGGCGCACATAAAATTTGTGACAGTATAAAATTATTTTTTGAATAATTTACTATAGAAAAGTCAATCCCTGGCGTAATTAAAATTTGCGACAGTTGAAAATTATTTTTTGAATAATTTACTATAGAAAAGGCAATCCCTGGCGCAATTAAAATTTGTGACAGTTGAAAATTAGTTTTTGAAAAATTTACTATATAAAAGTCAATCCCTGGCGCAATTAAAATTTGTGACAGTTGAAAATTATTTTTTGAATAATTTACTATAGAAAAGGCAATCCCTGGCGCAATTAAAATTTGTGACAGTTGAAAATTATTTTTTGAATAATTTACTATAGAAAAGGCAATCCCTGGCGTAATTAAAATTTGCGACAGTATAAAATTATTTTTTGAATAATTTACTATAGAAAAGTCAATCCCTGGCGCAATTAAAATTTGCGACAGTTGAAAATTATTTTTTGAATAATTTACTATAGAAAAGTCAATCCCTGGCGTAATTAAAATTTGCGACAGTATAAAATTATTTTTTGAATAATTTACTATAGAAAAGTCAATCCCTGGCGCAATTAAAATTTGTGACAGTATAAAATTAGTTTTTGAATAATTTACTATAGAAAAGGCACAGTATAAAATTAGTTTTTGAAAAATTTACTATATAAAAGGCAATCCCTGGCGTAATTAAAATTTGTGACAGTTGAAAATTATTTTTTGAATAATTTACTATAGAAAAGTCAATCCCTGGCGCAATTAAAATTTGTGACAGTTGAAAATTATTTTTTGAATAATTTACTATAGAAAAGGCAATCCCTGGCGCACATAAAATTTGCGACAGTAAAAAATTATTTTTTGAATAATTTACTATAGAAAAGTCAATCCCTGGCGCAATTAAAATTTGCGACAGTTGAAAATTATTTTTTGAATAATTTACTATAGAAAAGTCAATCCCTGGCGTAATTAAAATTTGCGACAGTATAAAATTAGTTTTTGAATAATTTACTATAGAAAAGGCACAGTATAAAATTAGTTTTTGAAAAATTTACTATATAAAAGGCAATCCCTGGCGCAATTAAAATTTGTGACAGTTGAAAATTATTTTTTGAATAATTTACTATAGAAAAGTCAATCCCTGGCGCAATTAAAATTTGTGACAGTTGAAAATTATTTTTTGAATAATTTACTATAGAAAAGGCAATCCCTGGCGCACATAAAATTTGCGACAGTAAAAAATTATTTTTTGAATAATTTACTATAGAAAAGTCAATCCCTGGCGCAATTAAAATTTGCGACAGTTGATTATTATTTTTTGAATAATTTACTATAGAAAAGTCAATCCCTGGGATATTTAAAATTTGCGACAGTATAAAATTAGTTTTTGAAAAATTTACTATAGAAAAGTCAATCCCTGGCGCAATTAAAATTTGTGACAGTTGAAAATTATTTTTTGAATAATTTACTATAGAAAAGTCAATCCCTGGCGTAATTAAAATTTGCGACAGTATAAAATTAGTTTTTGAAAAATTTACTATATAAAAGGCAATCCCTGGCGTAATTAAAATTTGCGACAGTATAAAATTATTTTTTGAATAATTTACTATAGAAAAGGCAATCCCTGGCGCAATTAAAATTTGTGACAGTATAAAATTAGTTTTTGAATAATTTACTATAGAAAAGGCAATCCCTGGCGCAATTAAAATTTGCGACAGTATAAAATTAGTTTTTGAAAAATTTACTATATAAAAGGCAATCCCTGGCGCAATTAAAATTTGTGACAGTTGAAAATTATTTTTTGAATAATTTACTATAGAAAAGGCAATCCCTGGCGCAATTAAAATTTGCGACAGTATAAAATTATTTTTTGGTTAATTTACTATAGAAAAGTCAATCCCTGGCGCAATTAAAATTTGCGACAGTATAAAATTATTTTTTGAATAATTTACTATAGAAAAGGCAATCCCTGGCGCAATTAAAATTTGCGACAGTAAAAAATTATTTTTTGAATAATTTACTATAGAAAAGGCAATCCCTGGCGTAATTAAAATTTGTGACAGTTGAAAATTATTTTTTGAATTATTTACTATAGAAAAGTCAATCCCTGGCGCAATTAAAATTTGTGACAGTTGAAAATTATTTTTTGAATAATTTACTATAGAAAAGTCAATCCCTGGCGTAATTAAAATTTGCGACAGTTGAAAATTATTTTTTGAATAATTTACTATAGAAAAGGCAATCCCTGGCGCAATTAAAATTTGCGACAGTATAAAATTATTTTTTGAATAATTTACTATAGAAAAGTCAATCCCTGGCGCAATTAAAATTTGTGACAGTTGAAAATTATTTTTTGAATAATTTACTATAGAAAAGTCAATCCCTGGCGCAATTAAAATTTGCGACAGTATAAAATTATTTTTTGAATAATTTACTATAGAAAAGGCAATCCCTGGGATATTTAAAATTTGCGACAGTATAAAATTATTTTTTGAATAATTTACTATAGAAAAGGCAATCCCTGGCGCAATTAAAATTTGCGACAGTATAAAATTAGTTTTTGAAAAATTTACTATAGAAAAGGCAATCCCTGGGATATTTAAAATTTGCGACAGTAAAAAATTAGTTTTTGAATAATTTACTATAGAAAAGGCAATCCCTGGCGCACATAAAATTTGTGACAGTATAAAATTAGTTTTTGAATAATTTACTATAGAAAAGTCAATCCCTGGCGCAATTAAAATTTGTGACAGTTGAAAATTATTTTTTGAATAATTTACTATAGAAAAGTCAATCCCTGGCGCAATTAAAATTTGCGACAGTATAAAATTAGTTTTTGAATAATTTACTATAGA
>CAWVNZ010001475.1:0-44259 GCA_963930735.1 Dioctria linearis
GTCGCAAATTTTAATTACGCCAGGGATTGCCTTTTCTATAGTAAATTTTTCAAAAATTAATTTTTTACTGTCGGAAATTTTAATTACGACAGGGATTGCCTTTTCTATAGTAAAGTTTTCAAAAAATAATTTTCTACTGTCGCAAATTTTAATTGCGCCAGGGATTGCCTTTTCTACAGTAAATTATTCGAAAAATGATTTTTTACTGTCGCAAATTTTAATTGCGCCAGGGATTGCCTTTTCTATAGTAAATTTTTAAAAAATAATTTTCTACTGTCGCAAATTTTAATTACGCCACGGATTGTCTTTTCCATAGTAAATTTTTCAAAAATTAATTTTTTTACTGTCGCAAATTTTAATTACGCCAGGGATTGCCTTTTCTGTAGTAAATTTTTCAAAAATAATTTTTTACTGTCGCAAATTTTAAATCCGCCAGGGATTGCCTTTTCTACAGTAAATTTTTCAAAAAATAATTTTTACTGTCGCAAATTTTAAATACGCCAGGGATTGCCTTTTCTATAGTAAATTTTTCAAAAATAATTTTCTACTGTCGCAAATTTTAATTGCGCCAGGGATTGCCTTTTCTACAGTAAATTTTTAACAAATAATTTTTTACTGTCGCAAATTTTAATTGCGCCAGGGATTGCCTTTTCTGTAGTAAATTATTCAAAAAATAATTTTTTACTGTCGCAAATTTTAATTAAGCCAGAGATTGGCTTTTCTATGGTAAATTTTTCAAAAATTAATTTTTTACTGTCGGAAATTTTAATTACGCCAGGGATTGCCTTTTCTATAGTAAAGTTTTCAAAAAAGGGATTGCCTTTTCTACAGTAAATTTTTCAAAAAATAATTTTTTACTGTCGCAAATTTTAATTGCGCCAGGGATTGCTTTTCTATAGTAAATTATTCAAAAAATAATTTTCTACTGTCGCAAATTTTAATTGCGCCAGGGATTGCCTTTTCTACAGTAAATTTTTCAAAAAATAATTTTTTACTGTCGCAAATTTTAAATCCGCCAGGGATTGCCTTTTCTACAGTAAATTTTTCAAAAAATTATTTTTTACTGTCGCAAATTTTAAATACGCCAGCGATTGCCTTTTCTACAGTAAATTTTTCAAAAAATAGTTTTCTACTGTCGCAAATTTTAATTGCGCCAGGGATTGCCTTTTCTACAGTAAATTTTTCAAAAAATAATTTTTTACTGTCGCAAATTTTAATTGCGCCAGGGATTGCCTTTTCCATAGTAAATTATTCAAAAAATAATTTTTTACTGTCGCAAATATTAATTACGCCAGGAATTGCCTTTTCTGTAGTAAATTTTTTACTGTCGCAAAATTTTAATTACGACAGGGATTGCCTTTTCTATAGTAAATTTTTCAAAAAATAATTTTCTACTGTCGCAAATTTTAATTGCGCCAGGGATTGCCTTTTCTACAGTAAATTATTCAAATAATAATTTTTTACTGTCGCAAATTTTGATTGCGCCAGAGATTGCCTCTTCTATAGCAAATTTTTCAAAAAATAATTTTCTACTGTAGCAAATTTTAATTACGCCAGGGATTGCCTTTTCTATAGTAAAATTTTGCAAAAAATAATTTTTTTCTGTCGCAAATTTTAATTGCTCCAGGGATTGCCTTTTCTATATTAAATTTTTCAAAAAATTATTTTCTACTGTCGCAAATTTTAATTGCGCCAGGGATTGCCTTTTCTACAGTAAATTTTTAAAAAATAATTTTTTACTGTCGCAAATTTTAATTGCGCCAGGGATTGCCTTTTCTATAGTAAATTATTCAAAAAATAATTTTTTGCTGTCGCAAATTTTAATTACGCCAGGTATTGCCTTTTCTATAGTAAATTTTTCAAAAAATAATTTTCTACTGTCGCAAATTTTAATTGCGCCTGGGATTGCCTTTTCTACAGTAAATTATTCAAAAAAATTTTTTTACTGTCGCAAATTTTAATTGCGCCAGTGATTGCCTCTACTATAGTAAATTTTTCAAAAAATAATTTTCTAATGTCGCAAATTTTAATTGCGCCAGGGATTGCCTTTTCTACAGTAAATTATTCAAAAAATAATTTTTTACTGTCGCAAATTTTAATTGCGCCAGGGATTGCCTTTTCTATAGTAAATTTTTCAAAAAATAATTTTCTACTGTCGCAAATTTTAATTACGCCAGGGATTGCCTTTTCTATAGTAAATTTTGCAAAAAATAATTTTTTACTGTCGCAAATTTTAATTGCGCCAGGAATTGCCTTTTCTATTGTAAATTATTCACAAATTAATTTTTACTGTCGCAAATTTTAATTACGCCAGGGATTGCCTTTTCTATAGTAAATTTTTCAAAAATTAATTTTTTGCTGTCGCAAATTTTAATTACGCCAGAGATTACCTTTTCTATAGTAAATTTTTCAAAATTTAATTTTATACTGTCACAAATTTTAAATACGCCAGGGATTGCCTTTTCTATAGTAAATTTTTCAAAAAATAATTTTTTACGGTCGCAAATTTTAATTGCGCCAGGGATTGCCTTTTCTACAGTAAATTTTTCAAAAAATAATTTTTTACTGTCGCAAATTGTAAATCCGCCAGGGATTGCCTTTTCTACAGTAAATTTCTCAAAAAATAATTTTGTACTGTCGCAAATTTTAAATACGCCAGGGATTGCCTTTTCTACAGTAAATTTTTCAAAAAATAATTTTCTACTGTGGCAAATTTTAATTGCGCCTGGGATTGCCTTTTCTACAGTAAATTATTCAAAAAAATTTTTTTACTGTCGCAAATTTTAATTGCGCCAGTGATTGCCTCTACTATAGTAAATTTTTCAAAAAATAATTTTCTAATGTCGCAAATTTTAATTGCGCCAGGGATTGCCTTTTCTACAGTAAATTATTCAAAAAATAATTTTTTACTGTCGCAAATTTTAATTGCGCCAGGGATTGCCTTTTCTATAGTAAATTTTTCAAAAAATAATTTTCTACTGTCGCAAATTTTAATTACGCCAGGGATTGCCTTTTCTATAGTAAATTTTGCAAAAAATAATTTTTTACTGTCGCAAATTTTAATTGCGCCAGGAATTGCCTTTTCTATTGTAAATTATTCACAAATTAATTTTTACTGTCGCAAATTTTAATTACGCCAGGGATTGCCTTTTCTATAGTAAATTTTTCAAAAATTAATTTTTTACTGTCTCAAATTTTAATTTCGCCAGGGATTGCCTTTTCTATAGTAAATTTTTCAAAAATTAATTTTTTACTGTCGCAAATTTTAATTACTCCAGGGATTGCCTTTTCTATAGTAAATTTTTCAAAAAATAATTTTCTACTGTCGCAAATTTTAACTGCGCCAGGGATTGCCATTTCTACAGTAAATTATTCAAAAAATAATTTTTTATTGTCGCAAATTTTAATTGCGCCAGGGATTGTCTTTTCTATAGTAAATTTTTCCAAAATAATTTTCTACTGTGGCAAATTTTAATTACGCCAGGGATTGCCTTTTCTATAGTAAATTTTGCAAAAAATAATTTTTTACTGTCGCAAATTTTAATTGCGCCAGGGATTACCTTTTCTATAGTAAATTATTCAAAAAATAATTTTTTACTGTCGCAAGTTTTAAATACGCCAGGGATTGCCTTTTCTATAGTAAATTATTCAAAAAATAATTTTTTACTGTCGCAAATATTAATTACGCCAGGAATTGCCTTTTCTATAGTAAATTTTTTACTGACGCAAATTTTAATTACGCCAGGGATTGCCTTTTCTATAGTAAATTTTTCAAAAAATAATTTTCTACTGTCGCAAATTTTAATTGCGCCAGGGATTGCCTTTTCTACAGTAAATTTTTAAAAAATAATTTTTTACTGTCGCAAATTTTAATTGCGCCAGGGATTGCCTTTTCTATAGTAAATTATTCAAAAAATAATTTTTTACTGTCGCAAATTTTAATTACGCCAGGGATTGCCTTTTCTATAGTAAATTTTTAAAAAATAATTTTCTACTGTCGCAAATTTTAATTACGCCAGGGATTGCCTTTTCTATAGTAATTTTTTCAAAAATTAATTTTTTACTGTCGCAAATTTTAATTACGCCAGGGATTGTCTTTTCTATAGTAAATTTTTCAAAAAATAATTTTCTACTGTCGCAAATTTTAATAGCGCCAGAGATTGCCTTTTCTACAGTAAATAATTCAAAAAATAATTTTTTACTGTCGCAAATTTTAATTGCGCCAGAGATTGCCTTTTCTATAGTAAATTATTCAAAAAATAATTTTTTACTGTCGCAAGTTTTAAATACGCCAGGGATTGCCTTTTCTATAGTAAATTATTCAAAAAATAATTTTTTACTGTCGCAAATATTAATTACGCCAGGAATTGCCTTTTCTATAGTAAATTTTTTACTGTCGCAAATTTTAATTACGCCAGGGATTGCCTTTTCTATAGTAAATTTTTCAAAAAATAATTTTCTACTGTCGCAAATTTTAATTGCGCCAGGGATTGCCTTTTCTACAGTAAATTTTTAAAAAATAATTTTTTACTGTCGCAAATGTTAATTGCGCCAGGGATTGCCTTTTTATAGTAAATTATTCAAAAAATAATTTTTTACTGTTGCAAATTTTAATTACGCCAGGGATTGCCTTTTCTATAGTAAATTTTTAAAAAATAATTTTCTACTGTCGCAAATTTTAATTACGCCAGGGATTGCCTTTTCTATAGTAATTTTTTCAAAAATTAATTTTTTACTGTCGCAAATTTTAATTACGCCAGGGATTGTCTTTTCTATAGTAAATTTTTCAAAAAATAATTTTCTACTGTCGCAAATTTTAATAGCGCCAGGGATTGCCTTTTCTACAGTAAATAATTCAAAAAATAATTTTTTACTGTCGCAAATTTTAATTGCGCCAGAGATTGCCTTTTCTACAGTAAATTATTCAAAAAATAATTTTTTTTCTGTCGCAAATTTTAATTGCGCCAGAGATTGCCTTTTCTATAGTAAATTTTTCAAAAAATAATTTTCTACTGTCGCAAATTTTAATTACGCCAGGGATTGCCTTTTCTATAGTAAATTTTGCAAAAAATAGTTTTTTACTGTCGCAAATTTTAATTGCGCCAGCGATTGCCTTTTCTATAGTAAATTATTCAAAAAATAATTTTTTACTGTCGCAAATTTTAATTGCGCCAGGGATTGCCTTTTCTGTAGTAAATTTTTCACAAATTAATTTTTTACTGTCGCAAATTTTAAATACGCCAGGGATTGCCTTTTCTATAGTAAATTTTTCAAAATTTAATTTTATACTGTCGCAAATTTTAAATACGCCAGGGATTGCCTTTTCTATAGTAAATTTTTCAAAAAATAATTTTTTACTGTCGCAAATTTTAATTGCGCCAGGGATTGCCTTTTCTACAGTAAATTTCTCAAAAAATAATTTTGTACTGTCGCAAATTTTAAATACGCCAGGGATTGCCTTTTCTACAGTAAATTTTTCAAAAAATAATTTTCTACTGTGGCAAATTTTAATTGCGCCTGGGATTGCCTTTTCTACAGTAAATTATTCAAAAAAATTTTTTTACTGTCGCAAATTTTAATTGCGCCAGTGATTGCCTCTACTATAGTAAATTTTTCAAAAAATAATTTTCTAATGTCGCAAATTTTAATTGCGCCAGGGATTGCCTTTTCTACAGTAAATTATTCAAAAAATAATTTTTTACTGTCGCAAATTTTAATTGCGCCAGGGATTGCCTTTTCTATAGTAAATTTTTCAAAAAATAATTTTCTACTGTCGCAAATTTTAATTACGCCAGGGATTGCCTTTTCTATAGTAAATTTTGCAAAAAATAATTTTTTACTGTCGCAAATTTTAATTGCGCCAGGAATTGCCTTTTCTATTGTAAATTATTCACAAATTAATTTTTACTGTCGCAAATTTTAATTACGCCAGGGATTGCCTTTTCTATAGTAAATTTTTCAAAAATTAATTTTTTACTGTCTCAAATTTTAATTTCGCCAGGGATTGCCTTTTCTATAGTAAATTTTTCAAAAATTAATTTTTTACTGTCGCAAATTTTAATTACTCCAGGGATTGCCTTTTCTATAGTAAATTTTTCAAAAAATAATTTTCTACTGTCGCAAATTTTAACTGCGCCAGGGATTGCCATTTCTACAGTAAATTATTCAAAAAATAATTTTTTATTGTCGCAAATTTTAATTGCGCCAGGGATTGTCTTTTCTATAGTAAATTTTTCCAAAAATAATTTTCTACTGTGGCAAATTTTAATTACGCCAGGGATTGCCTTTTCTATAGTAAATTTTGCAAAAAATAATTTTTTACTGTCGCAAATTTTAATTGCGCCAGGGATTACCTTTTCTATAGTAAATTATTCAAAAAATAATTTTTTACTGTCGCAAGTTTTAAATACGCCAGGGATTGCCTTTTCTATAGTAAATTATTCAAAAAATAATTTTTTACTGTCGCAAATATTAATTACGCCAGGAATTGCCTTTTCTATAGTAAATTTTTTACTGACGCAAATTTTAATTACGCCAGGGATTGCCTTTTCTATAGTAAATTTTTCAAAAAATAATTTTCTACTGTCGCAAATTTTAATTGCGCCAGGGATTGCCTTTTCTACAGTAAATTTTTAAAAAATAATTTTTTACTGTCGCAAATTTTAATTGCGCCAGGGATTGCCTTTTCTATAGTAAATTATTCAAAAAATAATTTTTTACTGTCGCAAATTTTAATTACGCCAGGGATTGCCTTTTCTATAGTAAATTTTTAAAAAATAATTTTCTACTGTCGCAAATTTTAATTACGCCAGGGATTGCCTTTTCTATAGTAATTTTTTCAAAAATTAATTTTTTACTGTCGCAAATTTTAATTACGCCAGGGATTGTCTTTTCTATAGTAAATTTTTCAAAAAATAATTTTCTACTGTCGCAAATTTTAATAGCGCCAGAGATTGCCTTTTCTACAGTAAATAATTCAAAAAATAATTTTTTACTGTCGCAAATTTTAATTGCGCCAGAGATTGCCTTTTCTATAGTAAATTATTCAAAAAATAATTTTTTACTGTCGCAAGTTTTAAATACGCCAGGGATTGCCTTTTCTATAGTAAATTATTCAAAAAATAATTTTTTACTGTCGCAAATATTAATTACGCCAGGAATTGCCTTTTCTATAGTAAATTTTTTACTGTCGCAAATTTTAATTACGCCAGGGATTGCCTTTTCTATAGTAAATTTTTCAAAAAATAATTTTCTACTGTCGCAAATTTTAATTGCGCCAGGGATTGCCTTTTCTACAGTAAATTTTTAAAAAATAATTTTTTACTGTCGCAAATGTTAATTGCGCCAGGGATTGCCTTTTCTATAGTAAATTATTCAAAAAATAATTTTTTACTGTTGCAAATTTTAATTACGCCAGGGATTGCCTTTTCTATAGTAAATTTTTAAAAAATAATTTTCTACTGTCGCAAATTTTAATTACGCCAGGGATTGCCTTTTCTATAGTAATTTTTTCAAAAATTAATTTTTTACTGTCGCAAATTTTAATTACGCCAGGGATTGTCTTTTCTATAGTAAATTTTTCAAAAAATAATTTTCTACTGTCGCAAATTTTAATAGCGCCAGGGATTGCCTTTTCTACAGTAAATAATTCAAAAAATAATTTTTTACTGTCGCAAATTTTAATTGCGCCAGAGATTGCCTTTTCTACAGTAAATTATTCAAAAAATAATTTTTTTTCTGTCGCAAATTTTAATTGCGCCAGAGATTGCCATTTCTATAGTAAATTTTTCAAAAATAATTTTCTACTGTCGCAAATTTTAATTACGCCAGGGATTGCCTTTTCTATAGTAAATTTTGCAAAAAATAGTTTTTTACTGTCGCAAATTTTAATTGCGCCAGCGATTGCCTTTTCTATAGTAAATTATTCAAAAAATAATTTTTTACTGTCGCAAATTTTAATTGCGCCAGGGATTGCCTTTTCTGTAGTAAATTTTTCACAAATTAATTTTTTACTGTCGCAAATTTTAAATACGCCAGGGATTGCCTTTTCTATAGTAAATTTTTCAAAATTTAATTTTATACTGTCGCAAATTTTAAATACGCCAGGGATTGCCTTTTCTATAGTAAATTTTTCAAAAAATAATTTTTTACTGTCGCAAATTTTAATTGCGCCAGGGATTGCCTTTTCTATAGTAAATTATTCAAAAAATAATTTTCTACTGTCGCAATTTTTAATTGCGCCAGGGATTGCCTTTTCTACCGTAAATTTTTCAAAAAATAATTTTTTACTGTCGCAAATTTTAAATCCGGCAGGGATTGCCTTTTCTACAGTAAATTTTTCAAAAAATAATTTTTTACTGTCGCAAATTTTAAATACGCCAGCGATTGCCTTTTCTACAGTAAATTTTTCAAAAATAGTTTTCTACTGTCGCAAATTTTAATTGCGCCAGGGATTGCCTTTTCTACAGTAAATTTTTCAAAAAATAATTTTTTGTTGTCGCAAATTTTAATTGCGCCAGGGATTGCCTTTTCTATAGTAAATTATTCACAAAATTATTTTTTACTGTCGCAAATATTAATTACGCCAGGAATTGCCTTTTTTATAGTAAATTTTTTACTGTCGCAAATTTTAATTACGCCTGGGATTTCCTTTTCTATAGTAAATTTTTCAAAAAATAATTTTCTACTGTCGCAAATTTTAATTGCGCCAGGGATTGCCTTTTCTACAGTAAATTATTCAAGAAATAATTTTTTACTGTCGCAAATTTTAATAGCGCCAGGGATTGCCTTTTCTATAGTAAATTTTACACAAATTAATTTTTTACTGTCGCAAATTGTAAATACGCCAGGGATTGCCTTTTCTATAGGAAATTTTTCAAAAATTAATTTTTTACTGTCGCAAATTTTAAATACGTCAAGGATTGCCTTTTCTATAGTAAATTATTCAAAAAATAATTTTTTACTGTCGCAAATTTTAATTGCGCCAGGGATTGCCATTTCTACAGTAAATTTTTCAAAAAATAATTTTTTACTGTCGCAAATTTTAAATACGCCAGGGATTGCCTTTTCTATAGTAAATTTTTCAAAAAATAATTTTTTTCTGTCGCAAATTTTAAATAGGCCAGGGATTGCCTTTCTACAGTAAATTTTTCAAAAAATAATTTTCTACTGTTGCAAATTTTAATTGCGCCAGGGATTGCCTTTTCTAAAGTAAATTTTTCACAAATTAATTTTTTACTGTCGCAAATTTTAAATACGCCAGGGATTGCCTTTTCTACAGTAAATTTTTCAAAAATTAATTTTTTACTGTAGCAAATTTTAAATACGCCAGGGATTACCTTTTCTATAGTAAATTTTTCAAAAATTAATTTTTTACTGTCACAAATCTTAAATACGACAGGGATTGCCTTTTCTATAGTAAATTATTCAAAAAATAATTTTTTACTATCGCAAATTTTAATTGAGCCAGGGATTGCCTTTTCTACAGTAAATTTTTAAAAAATAATTTTTTACTGTCGCAAATTTTAATTGCGCCAGGAATTGCCTTTTCTATAGTAAATTATTCAAAAAATAATTTTTAACTGTCGCAAATTTTAATTACGCCAGGGATTGCCTTTTCTATTGTAAATTTTTCAAAAAATAATTTTCTACTGTCGCAAATTTTAATTGCGACAGGGATTGCCTTTTCTACAGTAAATTATTCAAAAAATAATTTTTTACTGTCGCAAATTTTAATTGCGCCAGGGATTGCCTCTTCTATAGTAAATTTTTCAAAAAATAATTTTCTACTGTCGCAAATTTTAATTGCGCCAGGGATTGCCTTTTCTACAGTAAATTATTCAAAAAATAATTTTTTACTGTCGCAAATTTTAATTGCGCTAGGGATTGCCTTTTCTATAGTAAATTTTTCAAAAAATAATTTTCTACTGTCCCAAATTTTAATTACGCCAGGGATTGCCTTTTCTATAGTAAATTTTGCAAAAAATAATTTTTTACTGTCGCAAATTTTAATTGCGCCAGGAATTGCCTTTTCTATAATAAATTATTCAAAAAATAATTTTTTACTGTCGCAAATTATAATTGCGCCAAGGATAGCCTTTTCTATAGTAAATTTTTCACAAATTAATTTTTACTGTCGCAAATTTTAAATACACCAGGGATTGCCTTTTCTATAGTAAATTTTTCAAAAATTAATTTTTTACTGTCGCAAATTTTAATTACGCCAGGGATTGCCTTTTCTATAGTAAATTTTTCAAAATTTAATTTTATACTGTCACAAATTTTAAATACGCCAGGGATTGCCTTTTCTATAGTAAATTTTTCAAAAAATAATTTTTTACTGTCGCAAATTTTCATTGCGCCAGGGATTGCCTTTTCTATAGTAAATTATTCAAAAAATAATTTTCTACTGTCGCAAATTTTAATTGCGCCAGGGATTGCCTTTTCTACAGTAAATTTTTCAAAAAAATTATTTTTTACTGTCGCAAATTTTAAATCCGCCAGGGATTGCCTTTTCTACAGTAAATTTCTCAAAAAATAATTTTTTACTGTCGCAAATTTTAAATACTCCAGGGATTGCCTTTTCTACAGTAAATTTTTCAAAAAATAATTTTCTACTGTCGCAAATTTTAATTGCGCCAGGGATTGCCTTTTCTACAGTAAATTTTTCAAAAAATGATTTTTTACTGTCGCAAATTTTAATTACGCCATGGATTGCCTTTTCTATAGTAAATTTTTCAAAAATTAATTTTTTATTGTCGCAAATTTTAAATACGACAGGGATTGCCTTTTCTATAGTAAATTATTCAAAAAATAATTTTCTACTATCGCAAATTTTAATTGAGCCAGGGATTGCCTTTTCTACAGCAAATTTTGCAAAAAATAATTTTTTACTGTCGCAAATTTTAATTGCGCCAGGGATTGCCTTTTCTATATTAAATTTTTCAAAAGATAATTTTCTACTGTCGCAAATTTTAATTGCGCCAGGGATTGCCTTTTCTACAGTAAATTTTTAAAAAATAATTTTTTACACTCGCAAATTTTAATTGCGCCAGGGATTGCCTTTTCTATAGTAAATTATTCAAAAAATAATTTTTTAATGTCGCAAACTTTAATTACGCCAGGGATTGCCTTTTCTATAGTAAATTTTTCAAAAAATAATTTTCTACTGTCGCAAATTTTAATTGCGCCAGGGATTGCCTTTTCTACAGTAAATCATTCAAAAAATAATTTTTTACTGTCGCAAATTTTAACTGCGCCCGGGATTGCCTCTTCTATAGTAAATTTTTCAAAAAATAATTTTCTACTGTCGCAAATTTTAATTGCGCCAGGGATTGCCTTTTCTATAGTAAATTTTTCAAAGAATAATTTTCTACTGTAGCAAATTTTAATTACGCCAGGGATTGCCTTTTCTATAGTAAATTTTGCAAAAAATATTTTTTTACTCTCGCAAATTTTAATTGCGAAAGGGATTACTTTTTCTATAGTAAATTATTCAAAAAATAATTTTTTACTGTCGCAAATTTTAATTGCGCCAGGGATTGCCTTTTCTATAGTAAATTTTACACAAATTAATTTTTTACTGTCGCAAATTGTAAATACGCCAGGGATTGCCTTTTCTATAGTAAATTTTTCAAAAATTAATTTTTTACTGTCGCGAATTTTAAATACGTCAGGGATTGCCTTTTCTATAGTAAATTATTCAAAAAATAATTTTTTACTGTCGTAAATTTTAATTGCGCCAGGGATTGCCTTTTCTACAGTAAATTTTTCAAAAAATAATTTTTTACTGTCGCAAATTTTAAATCCGCCAGGGATTGCCTTTTCTATAGTAAATTTTTCAAAAATTAATTTTTTACTGTCGCAAATTTTAAATACGACAGGGATTGCCTTTTCTATAGTAAATTATTCAAAAAATAATTTTAACTATCGCAAATTTTAATTGAGCCAGGGATTGCCTTTTCTACAGTAAATTTTGCAAAAAATAATTTTTTACTGTCGCAAATTTTAATTGCGCCAGGGATTGCCTTTTCTATATTAAATTTTTCAAAAAATAATTTTCTACTGTCGCAAATTTTAATTGCGCCAGGGATTGCATTTTCTACAGTAAATTTTTAAAAAATAATTTTTTACTGTCGCAAATTTTAATTGCGCCAGGGATTGCCTTTTCTATAGTAAATTATTCAAAAAATAATTTTTTACTGTCGCAAATTTTAATTAGGCCAGGGATTGCCTTTTCTATAGTAAATTTTTCAAAAAATAATTTTCTTCTGTCGCAAATTTTAATTGCGCCAGGGATTGCCTTTTCTACAGTAAATTATTCAAAAAATAATTTTTTACTGTCGCAAATTTTAATTGTGCCAGGGATTGCCTCTTCTATAGTAAATTTTTCAAAAAATAATTTTCTACTGTCGCAAATTTTAATTGCGCCAGGGAGTGCCTTTTCTACAGTAAATTATTCAAAAAATAATTTTTTACTGTCGCAAATTTTAATTGCGCCAGGAATTGCCTTTTCTAGAGTAAATTTTTCAAAAAATAATTTTCTACTGTCGCAAATTTTAATTACGCCAGGGATTGCCTTTTCTATAGTAAATTTTGCAAAAAATAATTTTTTACTGTCGCAAATTTTAATTGCGCCAGGAATTGCCTTTGCTATAGTAAATTATTCAAAAAATTACTTTTTACTGTCGCAAATTTTAATTGCGCCAAGGATAGCCTTTTCTATAGTAAATTTTTCACAAATTAATTTTTACTGTCGCAAATTTTAAATACGGCAGGGATTGCCTTTTCTATAGTAAATTTTTCAAAAATTAATTTTTTATTGTAGCAAATTTTAAATACGCCAGGGATTGCCTTTTCTATAGTAAATTATTCAAAAAATAATTTTTTACTGTCGCAAATTTTAATTACGCCAGGGATTGCCTTTTCTATAGTAAATTTTTCAAAAAATAATTTTCTACTGTCGCAAATTTTAATTGCGCCAGGGATTGCCTTTTCTACAGTAAATTATTCCAAAAATAATATTTTACTGTCGCAAATTTTAATTGCGCCCGGGATTGCCTCTTCTATAGTAAATTTTTCAAAAAATAATTTACTACTGTCGCAAATTTTAAATACGTCAGGGATTGCCTTTTCTATAGTAAATTATTCAAAAAATAATTTTTTACTGTCGCAAATTTTAATTGCGCCAGGGATTGCCTTTTCTACAGTAAATTTTTCAAAAAATAATTTTTTACTGTCGCAAATTTTAAATCCGCCAGGGATTGCCTTTTCTATACTAAATTTTTCAAAGATTAATTTTTTACTGTCGCAAATTTTAAATACGACAGGGATTGCCTTTTCTAAAGTAAATTATTCAAAAAATAATTTTTTACTATCGCAAATTTTAATTGAGCCAGGGATTGCCTTTTCTACAGTAAATTTTGCAAAAAATAATTTTTTACTGTCGCAAATTTTAATTGCGCCAGGGATTGCCTTTTCTATATTAAATTTTTAAAAAATAATTTTTTACTGTCGCAAATTTTAATTGCGCCAGGGATTGCCTTTTCTATAGTAAATTATTCAAAAAATAATTTTTTACTGTCGCAAATTTTAAATACGCCAGGGATTGCCTTTTCTATAGTAAATTTTTCAAAAAATAATTTTCTTCTGTCGCAAATTTTAATTGCGCCAGGGATTGCCTTTTCTACAGTAAATTATTCAAAAAATATTTTTTTACTGTCGCAAATTTTAATTGTGCCAGGGATTGCCTCTTCTATAGTAAATTTTTCAAAAAATAATTTTCTATTGTCGCAAATTTTAATTGCGCCAGGGATTGCCTTTTCTACAGTAAATTATTCAAAAAATAATTTTCTACTGTCGCAAATTTTAAATACGCCAGGGATTGCCTTTTCTATAGTAAATTAGTCAAAAAATAATTTTTTACTGTCGCAAATTTTAATTACGCCAGGGATTGCCTTTTCTATAGTAAATTTTTCAAAAAATAATTTTCTACTGTCGCAAATTTTAACTGCGCCAGGGATTGCCTTTTCTACAGTAAATTATTCAAAAAATAATTTTTTACTGTCGCACATTTTAATTGCGCCCGGGATTGCCTCTTCTATAGTAAATTTTTCAAAAAATAATTTTCTACTGTCGCAAATTTTAATTGCGCCAGGATTGCCTTTTCTATAGTAAATTTTTCAAAAAATAATTTTCTACTGTAGCAAATTTTAATTACGCCAGGGATTGCCTTTTCTATAGTAAATTTTGCAAAAAATAATTTTTTACTGTCGCAAATTTTAATTGCGCCAGGAATTGCCTTTTCTATAGTAAGTTATTCAAAAAATAATTTTTTACTGTCGCAAATTTTAATTGCGCCAAGGATAGCCTTTTCTATAGTAAATTTTTCACAAATTAATTTTTACTGTCGCAAATTTTAAATACGCCAGGGATTGCCTTTTCTATAGTAAATTTTTCAAAAATTAATTTTTTACTGTAGCAAATTTTAAATACGCCAGGGATTGCCTTTTCTATAGTAAATTTTTCAAAAATTAATTTTTTACTGTCGCAAATTTTAAATACGACAGGAATTGCCTTTTCTATAGTAAATTATTCAAAAAATAATTTTTTACTATCGCAAATTTTAATTGAGCCAGGGATTGCCTTTTCTACAGTAAATTTTGCAAAAAATAATTTTTTACTGTCGCAAATTTTAATTGCGCCAGGGATTGCCTTTTCTCTATTAAATTTTTCAAAAAATAATTTTCTACTGTCGCAAATTTTAATTGCGCCAGGGTTTGCCTTTTCTACAGTAAATTTTTAAAAAATAATTTTTTACTGTCGCAAATTTTAATTGCGCCAGGGATTGCCTTTTCCATAGTAAATTATTCAAAAAATATTTTTTTACTGTCGCAAATATTAATTACGCCAGGAATTGCCTTTTCTGTAGTAAATTTTTTACTGTCGCAAATTTTAATTACGACAGGGATTGCCTTTTCTATAGTAAATTTTTCAAAAAATAATTTTCTACTGTCGCAAATTTTAATTGCGCCAGGGATTGCCTTTTCTACAGTAAATTATTCAAATAATAATTTTTTACTGTCGCAAATTTTGATTGCGCCAGAGATTGCCTCTTCTATAGCAAATTTTTCAAAAAATAATTTTCTACTGTAGCAAATTTTAATTACGCCAGGGATTGCCTTTTCTATAGTAAATTTTGCAAAAAATAATTTTTTTCTGTCGCAAATTTTAATTGCTCCAGGGATTGCCTTTTCTATATTAAATTTTTCAAAAAATAATTTTCTACTGTCGCAAATTTTAATTGCGCCAGGGATTGCCTTTTCTACAGTAAATTTTTAAAAAATAATTTTTTACTGTCGCAAATTTTAATTGCGCCAGGGATTGCCTTTTCTATAGTAAATTATTCAAAAAATAATTTTTTGCTGTCGCAAATTTTAATTACGCCAGGTATTGCCTTTTCTATAGTAAATTTTTCAAAAAATAATTTTCTACTGTCGCAAATTTTAATTGCGCCTGGGATTGCCTTTTCTACAGTAAATTATTCAAAAAAATTTTTTTACTGTCGCAAATTTTAATTGCGCCAGTGATTGCCTCTACTATAGTAAATTTTTCAAAAAATAATTTTCTAATGTCGCAAATTTTAATTGCGCCAGGGATTGCCTTTTCTACAGTAAATTATTCAAAAAATAATTTTTTACTGTCGCAAATTTTAATTGCGCCAGGGATTGCCTTTTCTATAGTAAATTTTTCAAAAAATAATTTTCTACTGTCGCAAATTTTAATTACGCCAGGGATTGCCTTTTCTATAGTAAATTTTGCAAAAAATAATTTTTTACTGTCGCACATTTTAATTGCGCCAGGAATTGCCTTTTCTATTGTAAATTATTCACAAATTAATTTTTACTGTCGCAAATTTTAATTACGCCAGGGATTGCCTTTTCTATAGTAAATTTTTCAAAAATTAATTTTTTGCTGTCGCAAATTTTAATTACGCCAGAGATTACCTTTTCTATAGTAAATTTTTCAAAATTTAATTTTATACTGTCACAAATTTTAAATACGCCAGGGATTGCCTTTTCTATAGTAAATTTTTCAAAAAATAATTTTTTACGGTCGCAAATTTTAATTGCGCCAGGGATTGCCTTTTCTACAGTAAATTTTTCAAAAAATAATTTTTTACTGTCGCAAATTGTAAATCCGCCAGGGATTGCCTTTTCTACAGTAAATTTCTCAAAAAATAATTTTGTACTGTCGCAAATTTTAAATACGCCAGGGATTGCCTTTTCTACAGTAAATTTTTCAAAAAATAATTTTCTACTGTCGCAAATTTTAATTGCGCCTGGGATTGCCTTTTCTACAGTAAATTATTCAAAAAAATTTTTTTACTGTCGCAAATTTTAATTGCGCCAGTGATTGCCTCTACTATAGTAAATTTTTCAAAAAATAATTTTCTAATGTCGCAAATTTTAATTGCGCCAGGGATTGCCTTTTCTACAGTAAATTATTCAAAAAATAATTTTTTACTGTCGCAAATTTTAATTGCGCCAGGGATTGCCTTTTCTATAGTAAATTTTTCAAAAAATAATTTTCTACTGTCGCAAATTTTAATTACGCCAGGGATTGCCTTTTCTATAGTAAATTTTGCAAAAAATAATTTTTTACTGTCGCAAATTTTAATTGCGCCAGGGATTGCCTTTTCTATAGTAAATTTTTCAAAAAATAATTTTCTAATGTCGCAAATTTTAATTGCGCCAGGGATTGCCTTTTCTACAGTAAATTATTCAAAAAATAATTTTTTACTGTCGCAAATTTTAATTGCGCCAGGGATTGCCTTTTCTATAGTAAATTTTTCAAAAAATAATTTTCTACTGTCTCAAATTTTAATTTCGCCAGGGATTGCCTTTTCTATAGTAAATTTTTCAAAAATTAATTTTTTACTGTCGCAAATTTTAATTACTCCAGGGATTGCCTTTTCTATAGTAAATTTTTCAAAAAATAATTTTCTACTGTCGCAAATTTTAACTGCGCCAGGGATTGCCATTTCTACAGTAAATTATTCAAAAAATAATTTTTTATTGTCGCAAATTTTAATTGCGCCAGGGATTGTCTTTTCTATAGTAAATTTTTCAAAAAATAATTTTCTACTGTGGCAAATTTTAATTACGCCAGGGATTGCCTTTTCTATAGTAAATTTTGCAAAAAATAATTTTTTACTGTCGCAAATTTTAATTGCGCCAGGGATTACCTTTTCTATAGTAAATTATTCAAAAAATAATTTTTTACTGTCGCAAGTTTTAAATACGCCAGGGATTGCCTTTTCTATAGTAAATTATTCAAAAAATAATTTTTTACTGTCGCAAATATTAATTACGCCAGGAATTGCCTTTTCTATAGTAAATTTTTTACTGACGCAAATTTTAATTACGCCAGGGATTGCCTTTTCTATAGTAAATTTTTCAAAAAATAATTTTCTACTGTCGCAAATTTTAATTGCGCCAGGGATTGCCTTTTCTACAGTAAATTTTTAAAAAATAATTTTTTACTGTCGCAAATTTTAATTGCGCCAGGGATTGCCTTTTCTATAGTAAATTATTCAAAAAATAATTTTTTACTGTCGTAAATTTTAATTACGCCAGGGATTGCCTTTTCTATAGTAAATTTTTAAAAAATAATTTTCTACTGTCGCAAATTTTAATTACGCCAGGGATTGCCTTTTCTATAGTAATTTTTTCAAAAATTAATTTTTTACTGTCGCAAATTTTAATTACGCCAGGGATTGTCTTTTCTATAGTAAATTTTTCAAAAAATAATTTTCTACTGTCGCAAATTTTAATAGCGCCAGAGATTGCCTTTTCTACAGTAAATAATTCAAAAAATAATTTTTTACTGTCGCAAATTTTAATTGCGCCAGAGATTGCCTTTTCTATAGTAAATTATTCAAAAAATAATTTTTTACTGTCGCAAGTTTTAAATACGCCAGGGATTGCCTTTTCTATAGTAAATTATTCAAAAAATAATTTTTTACTGTCGCAAATATTAATTACGCCAGGAATTGCCTTTTCTATAGTAAATTTTTTACTGTCGCAAATTTTAATTACGCCAGGGATTGCCTTTTCTATAGTAAATTTTTCAAAAAATAATTTTCTACTGTCGCAAATTTTAATTGCGCCAGGGATTGCCTTTTCTACAGTAAATTTTTAAAAAATAATTTTTTACTGTCGCAAATGTTAATTGCGCCAGGGATTGCCTTTTCTATAGTAAATTATTCAAAAAATAATTTTTTACTGTTGCAAATTTTAATTACGCCAGGGATTGCCTTTTCTATAGTAAATTTTTAAAAAATAATTTTCTACTGTCGCAAATTTTAATTACGCCAGGGATTGCCTTTTCTATAGTAATTTTTTCAAAAATTAATTTTTTACTGTCGCAAATTTTAATTACGCCAGGGATTGTCTTTTCTATAGTAAATTTTTCAAAAAATAATTTTCTACTGTCGCAAATTTTAATAGCGCCAGGGATTGCCTTTTCTACAGTAAATAATTCAAAAAATAATTTATTACTGTCGCAAATTTTAATTGCGCCAGAGATTGCCTTTTCTACAGTAAATTATTCAAAAAATAATTTTTTTTCTGTCGCAAATTTTAATTGCGCCAGAGATTGCCTTTTCTATAGTAAATTTTTCAAAAAATAATTTTCTACTGTCGCAAATTTTAATTACGCCAGGGATTGCCTTTTCTATAGTAAATTTTGCAAAAAATAATTTTTTACTGTCGCAAATTTTAATTGCGCCAGCGATTGCCTTTTCTATAGTAAATTATTCAAAAAATAATTTTTTACTGTCGCAAATTTTAATTGCGCCAGGGATTGCCTTTTCTGTAGTAAATTTTTCACAAATTAATTTTTTACTGTCGCAAATTTTAAATACGCCAGGGATTGCCTTTTCTATAGTAAATTTTTCAAAATTTAATTTTATACTGTCGCAAATTTTAAATACGCCAGGGATTGCCTTTTCTATAGTAAATTTTTCAAAAAATAATTTTTTACTGTCGCAAATTTTAATTGCGCCAGGGATTGCCTTTTCTATAGTAAATTATTCAAAAAATAATTTTCTACTGTCGCAATTTTTAATTGCGCCAGGGATTGCCTTTTCTACCGTAAATTTTTCAAAAAATAATTTTTTACTGTCGCAAATTTTAAATCCGGCAGGGATTGCCTTTTCTACAGTAAATTTTTCAAAAAATAATTTTTTACTGTCGCAAATTTTAAATACGCCAGCGATTGCCTTTTCTACAGTAAATTTTTCAAAAATAGTTTTCTACTGTCGCAAATTTTAATTGCGCCAGGGATTGCCTTTTCTACAGTAAATTTTTCAAAAAATAATTTTTTGTTGTCGCAAATTTTAATTGCGCCAGGGATTGCCTTTTCTATAGTAAATTATTCACAAAATTATTTTTTACTGTCGCAAATATTAATTACGCCAGGAATTGCCTTTTTTATAGTAAATTTTTTACTGTCGCAAATTTTAATTACGCCTGGGATTTCCTTTTCTATAGTAAATTTTTCAAAAAATAATTTTCTACTGTCGCAAATTTTAATTGCGCCAGGGATTGCCTTTTCTACAGTAAATTATTCAAGAAATAATTTTTTACTGTCGCAAATTTTAATTGCGCCAGGGATTGCCTTTTCTATAGTAAACTTTACACAAATTAATTTTTTACTGTCGCAAATTGTAAATACGCCAGGGATTGCCTTTTCTATAGGAAATTTTTCAAAAATTAATTTTTTACTGTCGCAAATTTTAAATACGTCAGGGATTGCCTTTTCTATAGTAAATTATTCAAAAAATAATTTTTTACTGTCGCAAATTTTAATTGCGCCAGGGATTGCCATTTCTACAGTAAATTTTTCAAAAAATAATTTTTTACTGTCGCAAATTTTAAATACGCCAGGGATTGCCTTTTCTATAGTAAATTTTTCAAAAAATAATTTTTTTCTGTCGCAAATTTTAAATACGCCAGGGATTGCCTTTCTACAGTAAATTTTTCAAAAAATAATTTTCTACTGTCGCAAATTTTAATTGCGCCAGGGATTGCCTTTTCTAAAGTAAATTTTTCACAAATTAATTTTTTACTGTCGCAAATTTTAAATACGCCAGGGATTGCCTTTTCTACAGTAAATTTTTCAAAAATTAATTTTTTACTGTAGCAAATTTTAAATACGCCAGGGATTACCTTTTCTATAGTAAATTTTTCAAAAATTAATTTTTTACTGTCACAAATCTTAAATACGACAGGGATTGCCTTTTCTATAGTAAATTATTCAAAAAATAATTTTTTACTATCGCAAATTTTAATTGAGCCAGGGATTGCCTTTTCTACAGTAAATTTTTAAAAAATAATTTTTTACTGTCGCAAATTTTAATTGCGCCAGGAATTGCCTTTTCTATAGTAAATTATTCAAAAAATAATTTTTAACTGTCGCAAATTTTAATTACGCCAGGGATTGCCTTTTCTATTGTAAATTTTTCAAAAAATAATTTTCTACTGTCGCAAATTTTAATTGCGACAGGGATTGCCTTTTCTACAGTAAATTATTCAAAAAATAATTTTTTACTGTCGCAAATTTTAATTGCGCCAGGGATTGCCTCTTCTATAGTAAATTTTTCAAAAAATAATTTTCTACTGTCGCAAATTTTAATTGCGCCAGGGATTGCCTTTTCTACAGTAAATTATTCAAAAAATAATTTTTTACTGTCGCAAATTTTAATTGCGCTAGGGATTGCCTTTTCTATAGTAAATTTTTCAAAAAATAATTTTCTACTGTCCCAAATTTTAATTACGCCAGGGATTGCCTTTTCTATAGTAAATTTTGCAAAAAATAATTTTTTACTGTCGCAAATTTTAATTGCGCCAGGAATTGCCTTTTCTATAATAAATTATTCAAAAAATAATTTTTTACTGTCGCAAATTATAATTGCGCCAAGGATAGCCTTTTCTATAGTAAATTTTTCACAAATTAATTTTTACTGTCGCAAATTTTAAATACACCAGGGATTGCCTTTTCTATAGTAAATTTTTCAAAAATTAATTTTTTACTGTCGCAAATTTTAATTACGCCAGGGATTGCCTTTTCTATAGTAAATTTTTCAAAATTTAATTTTATACTGTCACAAATTTTAAATACGCCAGGGATTGCCTTTTCTATAGTAAATTTTTCAAAAAATAATTTTTTACTGTCGCAAATTTTCATTGCGCCAGGGATTGCCTTTTCTATAGTAAATTATTCAAAAAATAATTTTCTACTGTCGCAAATTTTAATTGCGCCAGGGGTTGCCTTTTCTACAGTAAATTTTTCAAAAAATTATTTTTTACTGTCGCAAATTTTAAATCCGCCAGGGATTGCCTTTTCTACAGTAAATTTCTCAAAAAATAATTTTTTACTGTCGCAAATTTTAAATACTCCAGGGATTGCCTTTTCTACAGTAAATTTTTCAAAAAATAATTTTCTACTGTCGCAAATTTTAATTGCGCCAGGGATTGCCTTTTCTACAGTAAATTTTTCAAAAAATAATTTTTTACTGTCGCAAATTTTAATTACGCCATGGATTGCCTTTTCTATAGTAAATTTTTCAAAAATTAATTTTTTATTGTCGCAAATTTTAAATACGACAGGGATTGCCTTTTCTATAGTAAATTATTCAAAAAATAATTTTCTACTATCGCAAATTTTAATTGAGCCAGGGATTGCCTTTTCTACAGCAAATTTTGCAAAAAATAATTTTTTACTGTCGCAAATTTTAATTGCGCCAGGGATTGCCTTTTCTATATTAAATTTTTCAAAAGATAATTTTCTACTTTCGCAAATTTTAATTGCGCCAGGGATTGCCTTTTCTACAGTAAATTTTTAAAAAATAATTTTTTACACTCGCAAATTTTAATTGCGCCAGGGATTGCCTTTTCTATAGTAAATTATTCAAAAAATAATTTTTTAATGTCGCAAATTTTAATTACGCCAGGGATTGCCTTTTCTATAGTAAATTTTTCAAAAAATAATTTTCTACTGTCGCAAATTTTAATTGCGCCAGGGATTGCCTTTTCTACAGT
This sequence comes from Dioctria linearis, assembly GCA_963930735.1. Lineage (NCBI taxonomy): Eukaryota > Metazoa > Arthropoda > Insecta > Diptera > Asilidae > Dioctria > Dioctria linearis. The sequence goes on from CAWVNZ010001475.1 coordinate 22,104, forward strand.
AAATCATTCAAAAAATAATTTTTTACTGTCGCAAATTTTAACTGCGCCCGGGATTGCCTCTTCTATAGTAAATTTTTCAAAAAATAATTTTCTACTGTCGCAAATTTTAATTGCGCCAGGGATTGCCTTTTCTATAGTAAATTTTTCAAAGAATAATTTTCTACTGTAGCAAATTTTAATTACGCCAGGGATTGCCTTTTCTATAGTAAATTTTGCAAAAAAAATATTTTTTTACTCTCGCAAATTTTAATTGCGAAAGGGATTACTTTTTCTATAGTAAATTATTCAAAAAATAATTTTTTACTGTCGCAAATTTTAATTGCGCCAGGGATTGCCTTTTCTATAGTAAATTTTACACAAATTAATTTTTTACTGTCGCAAATTGTAAATACGCCAGGGATTGCCTTTTCTATAGTAAATTTTTCAAAAATTAATTTTTTACTGTCGCGAATTTTAAATACGTCAGGGATTGCCTTTTCTATAGTAAATTATTCAAAAAATAATTTTTTACTGTCGTAAATTTTAATTGCGCCAGGGATTGCCTTTTCTACAGTAAATTTTTCAAAAAATAATTTTTTACTGTCGCAAATTTTAAATCCGCCAGGGATTGCCTTTTCTATAGTAAATTTTTCAAAAATTAATTTTTTACTGTCGCAAATTTTAAATACGACAGGGATTGCCTTTTCTATAGTAAATTATTCAAAAAATAATTTTAACTATCGCAAATTTTAATTGAGCCAGGGATTGCCTTTTCTACAGTAAATTTTGCAAAAAATAATTTTTTACTGTCACAAATTTTAATTGCGCCAGGGATTGCCTTTTCTATATTAAATTTTTCAAAAAATAATTTTCTACTGTCGCAAATTTTAATTGCGCCAGGGATTGCATTTTCTACAGTAAATTTTTAAAAAATAATTTTTTACTGTCGCAAATTTTAATTGCGCCAGGGATTGCCTTTTCTATAGTAAATTATTCAAAAAATAATTTTTTACTGTCGCAAATTTTAATTAGGCCAGGGATTGCCTTTTCTATAGTAAATTTTTCAAAAAATAATTTTCTTCTGTCGCAAATTTTAATTGCGCCAGGGATTGCCTTTTCTACAGTAAATTATTCAAAAAATAATTTTTTACTGTCGCAAATTTTAATTGTGCCAGGGATTGCCTCTTCTATAGTAAATTTTTCAAAAAATAATTTTCTACTGTCGCAAATTTTAATTGCGCCAGGGAGTGCCTTTTCTACAGTAAATTATTCAAAAAATAATTTTTTACTGTCGCAAATTTTAATTGCGCCAGGAATTGCCTTTTCTAGAGTAAATTTTTCAAAAAATAATTTTCTACTGTCGCAAATTTTAATTACGCCAGGGATTGCCTTTTCTATAGTAAATTTTGCAAAAAATAATTTTTTACTGTCGCAAATTTTAATTGCGCCAGGAAATGCCTTTGCTATAGTAAATTATTCAAAAAATTACTTTTTACTGTCGCAAATTTTAATTGCGCCAAGGATAGCCTTTTCTATAGTAAATTTTTCACAAATTAATTTTTACTGTCGCAAATTTTAAATACGGCAGGGATTGCCTTTTCTATAGTAAATTTTTCAAAAATTAATTTTTTATTGTAGCAAATTTTAAATACGCCAGGGATTGCCTTTTCTATAGTAAATTATTCAAAAAATAATTTTTTACTGTCGCAAATTTTAATTACGCCAGGGATTGCCTTTTCTATAGTAAATTTTTCAAAAAATAATTTTCTACTGTCGCAAATTTTAATTGCGCCAGGGATTGCCTTTTCTACAGTAAATTATTCCAAAAATAATATTTTACTGTCGCAAATTTTAATTGCGCCCGGGATTGCCTCTTCTATAGTAAATTTTTCAAAAAATAATTTACTACTGTCGCAAATTTTAAATACGTCAGGGATTGCCTTTTCTATAGTAAATTATTCAAAAAATAATTTTTTACTGTCGCAAATTTTAATTGCGCCAGGGATTGCCTTTTCTACAGTAAATTTTTCAAAAAATAATTTTTTACTGTCGCAAATTTTAAATCCGCCAGGGATTGCCTTTTCTATACTAAATTTTTCAAAGATTAATTTTTTACTGTCGCAAATTTTAAATACGACAGGGATTGCCTTTTCTAAAGTAAATTATTCAAAAAATAATTTTTTACTATCGCAAATTTTAATTGAGCCAGGGATTGCCTTTTCTACAGTAAATTTTGCAAAAAATAATTTTTTACTGTCGCAAATTTTAATTGCGCCAGGGATTGCCTTTTCTATATTAAATTTTTAAAAAATAATTTTTTACTGTCGCAAATTTTAATTGCGCCAGGGATTGCCTTTTCTATAGTAAATTATTCAAAAAATAATTTTTTACTGTCGCAAATTTTAAATACGCCAGGGATTGCCTTTTCTATAGTAAATTTTTCAAAAAATAATTTTCTTCTGTCGCAAATTTTAATTGCGCCAGGGATTGCCTTTTCTACAGTAAATTATTCAAAAAATATTTTTTTACTGTCGCAAATTTTAATTGTGCCAGGGATTGCCTCTTCTATAGTAAATTTTTCAAAAAATAATTTTCTATTGTCGCAAATTTTAATTGCGCCAGGGATTGCCTTTTCTACAGTAAATTATTCAAAAAATAATTTTCTACTGTCGCAAATTTTAAATACGCCAGGGATTGCCTTTTCTATAGTAAATTAGTCAAAAAATAATTTTTTACTGTCGCAAATTTTAATTACGCCAGGGATTGCCTTTTCTATAGTAAATTTTTCAAAAAATAATTTTCTACTGTCGCAAATTTTAACTGCGCCAGGGATTGCCTTTTCTACAGTAAATTATTCAAAAAATAATTTTTTACTGTCGCACATTTTAATTGCGCCCGGGATTGCCTCTTCTATAGTAAATTTTTCAAAAAATAATTTTCTACTGTCGCAAATTTTAATTGCGCCAGGATTGCCTTTTCTATAGTAAATTTTTCAAAAAATAATTTTCTACTGTAGCAAATTTTAATTACGCCAGGGATTGCCTTTTCTATAGTAAATTTTGCAAAAAATAATTTTTTACTGTCGCAAATTTTAATTGCGCCAGGAATTGCCTTTTCTATAGTAAGTTATTCAAAAAATAATTTTTTACTGTCGCAAATTTTAATTGCGCCAAGGATAGCCTTTTCTATAGTAAATTTTTCACAAATTAATTTTTACTGTCGCAAATTTTAAATACGCCAGGGATTGCCTTTTCTATAGTAAATTTTTCAAAAATTAATTTTTTACTGTAGCAAATTTTAAATACGCCAGGGATTGCCTTTTCTATAGTAAATTTTTCAAAAATTAATTTTTTACTGTCGCAAATTTTAAATACGACAGGAATTGCCTTTTCTATAGTAAATTATTCAAAAAATAATTTTTTAATATCGCAAATTTTAATTGAGCCAGGGATTGCCTTTTCTACACTAAATTTTGCAAAAAATAATTTTTTATTGTCGCAAATTTTAATTACGCCAGGGATTGCCTTTTCTATAGTAAATTTTTCAAAAAATAATTTTCTACTGTCGCAAATTTTAATTGCGCAAGGGATTGACATTTCTACAGTAATTTATTCAAAAAATAATTTTTTACTGTCGCAAATTTTAATTGCGCCAGGGATTGCCTCTTCTATAGTAAATTTTTCAAAAATAATTTTCTACTTTCGCAAATTTTAATTGCGCCAGGGATTGCCTTTTCTACAGTAAATTATTCAAAAAATAATTTTTTACTGTCGCAAATTTTAATTGCGCCAGGGATTGCCTTTTCTATAGTAAATTTTTCAAAAAATAATTTTCTACTGTCGCAAATTTTAATTGCGCAAGGGATTGACATTTCTACAGTAATTTATTCAAAAAATAATTTTTTACTGTCGCAAATTTTAATTGCGCCAGGGATTGCCTCTTCTATAGTAAATTTTTCAAAAAATAATTTTCTACTTTCGCAAATTTTAATTGCGCCAGGGATTGCCTTTTCTACAGTAAATTATTCAAAAAATAATTTTTTACTGTCGCAAATTTTAATTGCGCCAGGGATTGCCTTTTCTATAGTAAATTTTTCAAAAAATAATTTTCTACTGTCGCAAATTTTAATTACGCCAGGGATTGCCTTTTCTATAGTAAATTTTGCAAAAAATAATTTTTTACTGTCGCAAATTTTAATTGCGCCAGGAATTGCCTTTTCTATAGTAAATTATTCAAAAAATAATTTTTTACTGTTGCAAATTTTAATTGCGCCAGGGATTGCATTTTCTACAGTAAATTTTTAAAAAATAATTTTTTACTGTCGCATATTTTAATTGCGCCAGGGATTGCCTTTTCTATAGTAAATTATTCAAAAAATAATTTTTTACTGTCGCAAATTTTAATTAGGCCAGGGATTGCCTTTTCTATAGTAAATTTTTCAAAAAATAATTTTCTTCTGTCGCAAGTTTTAATTGCGCCAGGGATTGCCTTTTCTACAGTAAATTATTCAAAAAATAATTTTTTACTGTCGCAAATTTTAATTGTGCCAGGGATTGCCTCTTCTATAGTAAATTTTTCAAAAAATAATTTTCTACTGTCGCAAATTTTAATTGCGCCAGGGAGTGCCTTTTCTACAGTAAATTATTCAAAAAATAATTTTTTACTGTCGCAAATTTTAATTGCGCCAGGAATTGCCTTTTCTAGAGTAAATTTTTCAAAAAATAATTTTCTACTGTCGCAAATTTTAATTACGCCAGGGATTGCCTTTTCTATAGTAAATTTTGCAAAAAATAATTTTTTACTGTCGCAAATTTTAATTGCGCCAGGAATTGCCTTTGCTATAGTAAATTATTCAAAAAATTACTTTTTACTGTCGCAAATTTTAATTGCGCCAAGGATAGCCTTTTCAATAGTAAATTTTTCACAAATTAATTTTTACTGTCGCAAATTTTAAATACGGCGGGGATTGCCTTTTCTATAGTAAATTTTTCAAAAATTAATTTTTTATTGTAGCAAATTTTAAATACGCCAGGGATTGCCTTTTCTATAGTAAATTATTCAAAAAATAATTTTTTACTGTTGCAAATTTTAATTACGCCAGGGATTGCCTTTTCTATAGTAAATTTTTCAAAAAATAATTTTCTACTGTCGCAAATTTTAATTGCGCCAGGGATTGCCTTTTCTACAGTAAATTATTCCAAAAATAATATTTTACTGTCGCAAATTTTAATTGCGCCCGGGATTGCCTCTTCTATAGTAAATTTTTCAAAAATAATTTACTACTGTCGCAAATTTTAAATACGTCAGGGATTGCCTTTTCTATAGTAAATTATTCAAAAAATAATTTTTTATTGTCGCAAATTTTAATTGCGCCAGGGATTGGCTTTTCTACAGTAAATTTTTCAAAAAATAATTTTTTACTGTCGCAAATTTTAAATCCGCCAGGGATTGCCTTTTCTATACTAAATTTTTCAAAGATTAATTTTTTACTGTCGCAAATTTTAAATACGACAGGGATTGCCTTTTCTAAAGTAAATTATTCAAAAAATAATTTTTTACTATCGCAAATTTTAATTGAGCCAGGGATTGCCTTTTCTACAGTAAATTTTGCAAAAAATAATTTTTTACTGTCGCAAATTTTAATTGCGCCAGGGATTGCCTTTTCTATATTAAATTTTTAAAAAATAATTTTTTACTGTCGCAAATTTTAATTGCGCCAGGGATTGCCTTTTCTATAGTAAATTATTCAAAAAATAATTTTTTACTGTCGCAAATTTTAAATACGCCAGGGATTGCCTTTTCTATAGTAAATTTTTCAAAAAATAATTTTCTTCTGTCATAAATTTTAATTGCGCCAGGGATTGCCTTTTCTACAGTAAATTATTCAAAAAATATTTTTTTACTGTCGCAAATTTTAATTGTGCCAGGGATTGCCTCTTCTATAGTAAATTTTTCAAAAAATAATTTTCTATTGTCGCAAATTTTAATTGCGCCAGGGATTGCCTTTTCTACAGTAAATTATTCAAAAAATAATTTTCTACTGTCGCAAATTTTAAATACGCCAGGGATTGCCTTTTCTATAGTAAATTAGTCAAAAAATAATTTTTTACTGTCGCAAATTTTAATTACGCCAGGGATTGCCTTTTCTATAGTAAATTTTTCAAAAAATAATTTTCTACTGTCGCAAATTTTAACTGCGCCAGGGATTGCCTTTTCTACAGTAAATTATTCAAAAAATAATTTTTTACTGTCGCACATTTTAATTGCGCCCGGTATTGCCTCTTCTATAGTAAATTTTTCAAAAAATAATTTTCTACTGTCGCAAATTTTAATTGCGCCAGGATTGCCTTTTCTATAGTAAATTTTTCAAAAAATAATTTTCTACTGTAGCAAATTTTAATTACGCCAGGGATTGCCTTTTCTATAGTAAATTTTGCAAAAAATAATTTTTTACTGTCGCAAATTTTAATTGCGCCAGGAATTGCCTTTTCTATAGTAAGTTATTCAAAAAATAATTTTTTACTGACGCAAATTTTAATTGCGCCAAGGATAGCCTTTTCTATAGTAAATTTTTCACAAATTAATTTTTACTGTCGCAAATTTTAAATACGCCAGGGATTGCCTTTTCTATAGTAAATTTTTCAAAAATTAATTTTTTACTGTAGCAAATTTTAAATACGCCAGGGATTGCCTTTTCTATAGTAAATTTTTCAAAAATTAATTTTTTACTGTCGCAAATTTTAAATACGACAGGGATTGCCTTTTCTATAGTAAATTATTCAAAAAATAATTTTTTACTATCGCAAATTTTAATTGAGCCAGGGATTGCCTTTTCTACAGTAAATTTTGCAAAAAATAATTTTTTACTGTCGCAAATTTTAATTGCGCCAGGGATTGCCTTTTCTCTATTAAATTTTTCAAAAATAATTTTCTACTGTCGCAAATTTTAATTGCGCCAGGGTTTGCCTTTTCTACAGTAAATTTTTAAAAATAATTTTTTACTGTCGCAATTTTTAATTGCGCCAGGGATTGCCTTTTCTACAGTAAATTTTTCAAAAAATAATTTTTTACTGTCGCAAATTTTAAATCCGCCAGGGATTGCCTTTTCTATACTAAATTTTTCAAAGATTAATTTTTTACTGTCGCAAATTTTAAATACGACAGGGATTGCCTTTTCTAAAGTAAATTATTCAAAAAATAATTTTTTACTATCGCAAATTTTAATTGAGCCAGGGATTGCCTTTTCTACAGTAAATTTTGCAAAAAATAATTTTTTACTGTCGCAAATTTTAATTGCGCCAGGGATTGCCTTTTCTATATTAAATTTTTAAAAAATAATTTTTTACTGTCGCAAATTTTAATTGCGCCAGGGATTGCCTTTTCTATAGTAAATTATTCAAAAAATAATTTTTTACTGTCGCAAATTTTAAATACGCCAGGGATTGCCTTTTCTATAGTAAATTTTTCAAAAAATAATTTTCTTCTGTCATAAATTTTAATTGCGCCAGGGATTGCCTTTTCTACAGTAAATTATTCAAAAAATATTTTTTTACTGTCGCAAATTTTAATTGTGCCAGGGATTGCCTCTTCTATAGTAAATTTTTCAAAAAATAATTTTCTATTGTCGCAAATTTTAATTGCGCCAGGGATTGCCTTTTCTACAGTAAATTATTCAAAAAATAATTTTCTACTGTCGCAAATTTTAAATACGCCAGGGATTGCCTTTTCTATAGTAAATTAGTCAAAAAATAATTTTTTACTGTCGCAAATTTTAATTACGCCAGGGATTGCCAATTCTATAGTAAATTTTTCAAAAATAATTTTCTACTGTCGCAAATTTTAACTGCGCCAGGGATTGCCTTTTCTACAGTAAATTATTCAAAAAATAATTTTTTACTGTCGCACATTTTAATTGCGCCCGGTATTGCCTCTTCTATAGTAAATTTTTCAAAAAATAATTTTCTACTGTCGCAAATTTTAATTGCGCCAGGATTGCCTTTTCTATAGTAAATTTTTCAAAAAATAATTTTCTACTGTAGCAAATTTTAATTACGCCAGGGATTGCCTTTTCTATAGTAAATTTTGCAAAAAATAATTTTTTACTGTCGCAAATTTTAATTGCGCCAGGAATTGCCTTTTCTATAGTAAGTTATTCAAAAAATAATTTTTTACTGACGCAAATTTTAATTGCGCCAAGGATAGCCTTTTCTATAGTAAATTTTTCACAAATTAATTTTTACTGTCGCAAATTTTAAATACGCCAGGGATTGCCTTTTCTATAGTAAATTTTTCAAAAATTAATTTTTTACTGTAGCAAATTTTAAATACGCCAGGGATTGCCTTTTCTATAGTAAATTTTTCAAAAATTAATTTTTTACTGTCGCAAATTTTAAATACGACAGGGATTGCCTTTTCTATAGTAAATTATTCAAAAAATAATTTTTTACTATCGCAAATTTTAATTGAGCCAGGGATTGCCTTTTCTACAGTAAATTTTGCAAAAAATAATTTTTTACTGTCGCAAATTTTAATTGCGCCAGGGATTGCCTTTTCTCTATTAAATTTTTCAAAAAATAATTTTCTACTGTCGCAAATTTTAATTGCGCCAGGGTTTGCCTTTTCTACAGTAAATTTTTAAAAAATAATTTTTTACTGTCGCAATTTTTAATTGCGCCAGGGATTGCCTTTTCTATAGTAAATTATTCAAAAAAATATTTTTTTACTGTCGCAAATTTTAATTACGCCAGGGATTGCCTTTTTTATAGTAAATTTTTCAAAAAATAATTTTCTACTGTCGCAAATTTTAATTGCGCCAGGGATTGCCTTTTCTATAGTAAATTATTCAAAAAATAATTTTTTAATATCGCAAATTTTAATTGAGCCAGGGATTGCCTTTTCTACACTAAATTTTGCAAAAAATAATTTTTTATTGTCGCAAATTTTAATTACGCCAGGGATTGCCTTTTCTATAGTAAATTTTTCAAAAAATAATTTTCTACTGTCGCAAATTTTAATTGCGCAAGGGTTTGACATTTCTACAGTAAATTATTCAAAAAATAATTTTTTACTGTCGCAAATTTTAATTGCGCCAGGGATTGCCTCTTCTATAGTAAATTTTTCAAAAAATAATTTTCTACTTTCGCAAATTTTAATTGCGCCAGGGATTGCCTTTTCTACAGTAAATTATTCAAAAAATAATTTTTTACTGTCGCAAATTTTAATTGCGCCAGGGATTGCCTTTTCTATAGTAAATTTTTCAAAAAATAATTTTCTACTGTCGCAAATTTTAATTACGCCAGGGATTGCCTTTTCTATAGTAAATTTTGCAAAAAATAATTTTTTACTGTCGCAAATTTTAATTGCGCCAGGAATTGCCTTTTCTATAGTAAATTATTCAAAAAATAATTTTTTACTGTCGCAAATTTTAATTGCGCCAGGGATTGCCTTTTCTATAGTAAATTTTTCAAAAAATAATTTTCTACTGTCGCAAATTTTAACTGCGCCAGGGATTGCCTTTTCTACAGTAAATTATTCAAAAAATAATTTTTTACTGTCGCACATTTTAATTGCGCCCGGGATTGCCTCTTCTATAGTAAATTTTTCAAAAAATAATTTTCTACTGTCGCAAATTTTAATTGCGCCAGGATTGCCTTTTCTATAGTAAATTTTTCAAAAAATAATTTTCTACTGTAGCAAATTTTAATTACGCCAGGGATTGCCTTTTCTATTGTAAATTTTGCAAAAAATAATTTTTTACTGTCGCAAATTTTAATTGCGCCAGGAATTGCCTTTTCTATAGTAAGTTTTTCAAAAAATAATTTTTTACTGTCGCAAATTTTAATTGCGCCAAGGATAGCCTTTTCTATAGTAAATTTTTCACAAATTAATTTTTACTGTCGCAAATTTTAAATACGCCAGGGATTGCCTTTTCTATAGTAAATTTTTCAAAAATTAATTTTTTACTGTAGCAAATTTTAAATACGCCAGGGATTGACTTTTCTATAGTAAATTTTTCAAAAATTAATTTTTTACTGTCGCAAATTTTAAATACGACAGGGATTGCCTTTTCTATAGTAAATTATTCAAAAAATAATTTTTTACTATCGCAAATTTTAATTGAGCCAGGGATTGCCTTTTCTACAGTAAATTTTGCAAAAAATAATTTTTTACTGTCGCAAATTTTAATTGCGCCAGGGATTGCATTTTCTCTATTAAATTTTTCAAAAAATAATTTTCTACTGTCGCAAATTTTAATTGCGCCAGGGTTTGCCTTTTCTACAGTAAATTTTTAAAAAATAATTTTTTACTGTCGCAATTTTTAATTGCGCCAGGGATTGCCTTTTCTATAGTAAATTATTCAAAAAAATATTTTTTTACTGTCGCAAATTTTAATTACGCCAGGGATTGCCTTTTTTATAGTAAATTTTTCAAAAAATAATTTTCTACTGTCGCAAATTTTAATTGCGCCAGGGATTGCCTTTTCTATAGTAAATTATTCAAAAAATAATTTTTTAATATCGCAAATTTTAATTGAGCCAGGGATTGCCTTTTCTACACTAAATTTTGCAAAAAATAATTTTTTATTGTCGCAAATTTTAATTACGCCAGGGATTGCCTTTTCTATAGTAAATTTTTCAAAAAATAATTTTCTACTGCCGCAAATTTTAATTGCGCAAGGGATTGACATTTCTACAGTAAATTATTCAAAAAATAATTTTTTACTGTCGCAAATTTTAATTGCGCCAGGGATTGCCTCTTCTATAGTAAATTTTTCAAAAAATAGTTTTCTACTTTCGCAAATTTTAATTGCGCCAGGGATTGCCTTTTCTACAGTAAATTATTCAAAAAATAATTTTTTACTGTCGCAAATTTTAATTGCGCCAGGGATTGCCTTTTCTATAGTAAATTTTTCAAAAAATAATTTTCTACTGTCGCAAATTTTAATTACGCCAGGGATTGCGTTTTCTATAGTAAATTTTGCAAAAAATAATTTTTTACTGTCGCAAATTTTAATTGCGCCAGGAATTGCCTTTTCTATAGTAAATTATTCAAAAAATAATTTTTTACTGTTGCAAATTTTAATTGCGCCAGGGATTGCCTTTTCTACAGTAAATTTTTAAAAAATAATTTTTTACTGTCGCAAATTTTAATTGCGCCAGGGATTGCCTTTTCTATAGTAAATTATTCAAAAAATAATTTTTTACTCTCGCAAATTTTAATTACGCCAGGGATTGCCTTTTCTATAGTAAATTTTTCAAAAAATAATTTTCTACTGTCGCAAATTTTAATTGCGCCAGGGATTGCCTTTTCTACAGTAAATTTTTCAAAAATTAATTTTTTACTGTCGCAAATTTTAATTACGCCAGGGATTGCCTTTTCTATAGTAAATTTGTCAAAATTTAATTTTATACTGTCACAAATTTTAAATACACCAGGGATTGCGTTTTCTATAGTAAATTTTTCAAACAATAATTTTTTACTGTCGCAAATTTTAATTGCGCCAGGGATTGCCTTTTCTATAGTAAATTATTCAAAAAATAATTTTCTACTGTCGCAAATTTTAATTGCGCCAGGGATTGCCTTTTCTACAGCAAATTTTTCAAAAAATAATTTTTTACTGTCGCAAATTTTAAATACGCCAGGGATTGCCTTTTCTATAGTAAATTATTCAAAAAATAATTTTTTACTGTCGCAAATTTTAAATGCGCCAAAGATAGCCCTTTCTATAGTAAATTTTTCACAAATTAATTTTTACTGTCGCAAATTTTAAATACGCCAGGGATTGCCTTTTCTATAGTAAATTTTTCAAAAATTAATTTTTTACTGTCGCAAATTTTAATTACGCCAGGGATTGCCTTTTCTATAGTAAATTTGTCAAAATTTAATTTTATACTGTCACAAATTTTAAATACGCCAGGGATTGCGTTTTCTATAGTAAATTTTTCAAACAATAATTTTTTACTGTCGCAAATTTTAATTGCGCCAGGGATTGCCTTTTCTATAGTAAATTATTCAAAAAATAATTTTCTACTGTCGCAAATTTTAATTGCGCCAGGGATTGCCTTTTCTACAGCAAATTTTTCAAAAAATAATTTTTTACTGTCGCAAATTTTAAATACGCCAGGGATTGCCTTTTCTACAGTAAATTTCTCAAAAAATAATTTCTTACTGTCGCAAATTTTTAATACGCCAGGGATTGCCTTTTCTACAGTAAATTTTTCAAAAAATAATTTTCTACTGTCGCAAATTTTAATTGCGCCAGGGATTGCTTTTTCTACAGTAAATTTTTCAAAAAATAATTTTTTACTGTAGCAAATTTTAATTACGCCAGGGATTGCCTTTTCTATAGTAAATTAATCAAAAGATAATTTTTTACTGTCTCAAATTTTAATTTCGCCAGGGATTGCCTTTTCTATAGTAAATTTTTCAAAAATTAATTTTTTACTGTCGCAAATTTTAATTACTCCAGGGATTGCCTTTTCTATAGTAAATTTTTCAAAAAATAATTTTCTACTTTGGCAAATTTTAATTGCGCCAGGGATTGCCATTTCTACAGTAAATTATTCAAAAAATATTTTTTTATTGTCGCAAATTTTAATTGCGCCAGGAATTGCCTTTTCTATAGTAAATTTTTCACAATTTAATTTTTTACTGTCGCAAGTTTTAAATACGCCAGGGATTGCCTTTCCTATAGTAAATTTTTAAAAAACTAATTTTTTACTGTCGCAAATTTTAAATACGCCAGGGATTGCCTTTTCTACAGTAAATTTTTCAAAAAATAATTTTCTACTTTCGCAAATTTTAATTGCGCCAGGGATTGCCTTTTCGATAGTAAATTTTTCACAAATTAATTTTTTACTATCGCAAATTTTAAATACGCTAGTGATTGCCTTTTCTATAGTAAATTTTTCAAAAATTAATTTTTTACTGTCGCAAATTTTAAATACGACAGGGATTGCCTTTTCTATAGTAAATTATTCAAAAAATAATTCTTTACTATCGCAAATTTTAACTGAGCCAGGGATTGCCTTTTCTACAGTAAATTTTGCAAAAAATAATTTTTTACTGTCGCAAATTTTAATTGCGCCAGGGATTGCCTTTTCTATATTAAATTTTTCAAAAAATAATTTTCTACTGTCGTAAATTTTAATTGCGCCAGGGATTGCCTTTTCTACAGTAAATTTTTAAAAAATAATTTTTTACTGTCGCAAATTTTAATTGCGCCAGGGATTGCCTTTTCTATAGTAAATTATTCAAAAAATAATTTTTTACTGTCGCAAATTTTAATTACGCCAGGGATTGCATTTTCTATAGTAAATTTTTCAAAAATTAATTTTCTACTGTCGCAAATTTTAATTGCGCCAGGGATTGCCTTTTCTACAGTAAATTATTCAAAAAATAATTTTTTACTGTCGCAAATTTTAATTGCGCCAGCGATTGCCTCTTCTATAGTAAATTTTTCAAAAAATAATTTTCTACTGTCGCAAATTTTAATTGCGCCAGGGATTGCCTTTTCTACAGTAAATTATTCAAAAAATAATTTTTTACTGTCGCAAATTTTAATTGCGCCAGGGATTGCCTTTTCTATAGTAAATTTTTCAAAAAATAATTTTCTACTGTCGCAAATTTTAGATACGCCAGGGATTGCCTTTTCTATAGTAAATTTTTTACTGTCGCAAATTTTAATTACGCCAGGGATTGCCTTTTCTATAGTAAATTTTTCAAAAAATAATTTTTTACTGTCGCAAATTTTAATTGCGCCAGGGATTGCCTTTTCTACAGTAAATTTTTCAAAAAATAATTTTTTACTGTCGCAAATTTTAATTACGCCAGGGATTGCCTTTTCTATAGTAAATTTTTCAAAAATTAATTTTTTACTGTCGCAAATTTTAAATACGACAGGGATTGCCTTTTCTATAGTAAATTATTCAAAAATAATTCTTTACTATCGCAAATTTTAACTGAGCCAGGGATTGCCTTTTCTACAGTAAATTTTGCAAAAAATAATTTTTTACTGTCGCAAATTTTAATTGCGCCAGGGATTGCCTTTTCTATATTAAATTTTTCAAAAAATAATTTTCTACTGTCGTAAATTTTAATTGCGCCAGGGATTGCCTTTTCTACAGTAAATTTTTAAAAAATAATTTTTTACTGTCGCAAATTTTAATTGCGCCAGGGATTGCCTTTTCTATAGTAAATAATTCAAAAAATAATTTTTTAATGTCGCAAATTTTAATTACGCCAGGGATTGCATTTTCTATAGTAAATTTTTCAAAAATTAATTTTCTACTGTCGCAAATTTTAATTGCGCCAGGGATTGCCTTTTCTACAGTAAATTATTCAAAAAATAATTTTTTACTGTCGCAAATTTTAATTGCGCCAGCGATTGCCTCTTCTATAGTAAATTTTTCAAAAAATAATTTTCTACTGTCGCAAATTTTAATTGCGCCAGGGATTGCCTTTTCTACAGTAAATTATTCAAAAAATAATTTTTTACTGTCGCAAATTTTAATTGCGCCAGGGATTGCCTTTTCTATAGTAAATTTTTCAAAAAATAATTTTCTACTGTCGCAAATTTTAATTACGCCAGGGATTGCCTTTTCTATAGTAAATTTTGCAAAAAATAATTTTTTACTGTCGCAAATTTTAATTGCGCCAGGAATTGCCTTTTCTATAGTAAATTATTAAAAAAATAATTTTTTACTGTCGCAAATTTTAATTGCGCCAAGGATAGCCTTTTCTATAGTAAATTTTTCACAAATTAATTTTTACTGTCGCAAATTTTAAATACGCCAGGGATTGCCTTTTCTATAGTAAATTTTTCAAAAATTAATTTTTTACTGTCGCAAATTTTAATTACGCCAGGGATTGCCTTTTCTATAGTAAATTTGTCAAAATTTAATTTTATACTGTCACAAATTTTAAATACGCCAGGGATTGCGTTTTCTATAGTAAATTTTTCAAACAATAATTTTTTACTGTCGCAAATTTTAATTGCGCCAGGGATTGCCTTTTCTATAGTAAATTATTCAAAAAATAATTTTCTACTGTCGCAAATTTTAATTGCGCCAGGGATTGCCTTTTCTACAGCAAATTTTTCAAAAAATAATTTTTTACTGTCGCAAATTTTAAATACGCCAGGGATTGCCTTTTCTACAGTAAATTTCTCAAAAAATAATTTCTTACTGTCGCAAATTTTTAATACGCCAGGGATTGCCTTTTCTACAGTAAATTTTTCAAAAAATAATTTTCTACTGTCGCAAATTTTAATTGCGCCAGGGATTGCTTTTTCTACAGTAAATTTTTCAAAAAATAATTTTTTACTGTAGCAAATTTTAATTACGCCAGGGATTGCCTTTTCTATAGTAAATTAATCAAAAGATAATTTTTTACTGTCTCAAATTTTAATTTCGCCAGGGATTGCCTTTTCTATAGTAAATTTTTCAAAAATTAATTTTTTACTGTCGCAAATTTTAATTACTCCAGGGATTGCCTTTTCTATAGTAAATTTTTCAAAAAATAATTTTCTACTTTGGCAAATTTTAATTGCGCCAGGGATTGCCATTTCTACAGTAAATTATTCAAAAAATATTTTTTTATTGTCGCAAATTTTAATTGCGCCAGGAATTGCCTTTTCTATAGTAAATTTTTCACAATTTAATTTTTTACTGTCGCAAGTTTTAAATACGCCAGGGATTGCCTTTCCTATAGTAAATTTTTAAAAAACTAATTTTTTACTGTCGCAAATTTTAAATACGCCAGGGATTGCCTTTTCTACAGTAAATTTTTCAAAAAATAATTTTCTACTTTCGCAAATTTTAATTGCGCCAGGGATTGCCTTTTCTATAGTAAATTTTTCACAAATTAATTTTTTACTATCGCAAATTTTAAATACGCCAGTGATTGCCTTTTCTATAGTAAATTTTTCAAAAATTAATTTTTTACTGTCGCAAATTTTAAATACGACAGGGATTGCCTTTTCTATAGTAAATTATTCAAAAAATAATTCTTTACTATCGCAAATTTTAACTGAGCCAGGGATTGCCTTTTCTACAGTAAATTTTGCAAAAAATAATTTTTTACTGTCGCAAATTTTAATTGCGCCAGGGATTGCCTTTTCTATATTAAATTTTTCAAAAAATAATTTTCTACTGTCGTAAATTTTAATTGCGCCAGGGATTGCCTTTTCTACAGTAAATTTTTAAAAAATAATTTTTTACTGTCGCAAATTTTAATTGCGCCAGGGATTGCCTTTTCTATAGTAAATTATTCAAAAAATAATTTTTTACTGTCGCAAATTTTAATTACGCCAGGGATTGCATTTTCTATAGTAAATTTTTCAAAAATTAATTTTCTACTGTCGCAAATTTTAATTGCGCCAGGGATTGCCTTTTCTACAGTAAATTATTCAAAAAATAATTTTTTACTGTCGCAAATTTTAATTGCGCCAGCGATTGCCTCTTCTATAGTAAATTTTTCAAAAAATAATTTTCTACTGTCGCAAATTTTAATTGCGCCAGGGATTGCCTTTTCTACAGTAAATTATTCAAAAAATAATTTTTTACTGTCGCAAATTTTAATTGCGCCAGGGATTGCCTTTTCTATAGTAAATTTTTCAAAAAATAATTTTCTACTGTCGCAAATTTTAAATACGCCAGGGATTGCCTTTTCTATAGTAAATTTTTTACTGTCGCAAATTTTAATTACGCCAGGGATTGCCTTTTCTATAGTAAATTTTTCAAAAAATAATTTTTTACTGTCGCAAATTTTAATTGCGCCAGGGATTGCCTTTTCTACAGTAAATTTTTCAAAAAATAATTTTTTACTGTCGCAAATTTTAATTACGCCAGGGATTGCCTTTTCTATAGTAAATTTTTCAAAAATTAATTTTTTACTGTCGCAAATTTTAAATACGACAGGGATTGCCTTTTCTATAGTAAATTATTCAAAAAATAATTCTTTACTATCGCAAATTTTAACTGAGCCAGGGATTGCCTTTTCTACAGTAAATTTTGCAAAAAATAATTTTTTACTGTCGCAAATTTTAATTGCGCCAGGGATTGCCTTTTCTATATTAAATTTTTCAAAAAATAATTTTCTACTGTCGTAAATTTTAATTGCGCCAGGGATTGCCTTTTCTACAGTAGATTTTTAAAAAATAATTTTTTACTGTCGCAAATTTTAATTACGCCAGGGATTGCCTTTTCTATAGTAAATTTTCCAAAAAACAATTTTTTACTGTCGCAAATTTTAATTGCGCCAGGGATTGCCTTTTCTACAGTAAATTATTCAAAAAATAATTTTTTACTGTCGCAAATTTTAATTACGCCAGGGATTGCCTTTTCTATAGTAAATTTTGCAAAAAATAATTTTTTACTGTCGTAAGTTTTAATTGCGCCAGGAATTGCCTTTTCTATAGTAAATTATTAAAAAAATAATTTTTTACTGTCGCAAATTTTAATTGCGCCAAGGATAGTCTTTTCTATAGTAAATTTTTCACAAATTAATTTTTACTGTCGCAAATTTTAAATACGCCAGGGATTGCCTTTTCTATAGTAAATTTTTCAAAAATTAATTTTTTACTGTCGCAAATCTTAATTACGCCAGGGATTGCCTTTTCTATAGTAAATTTTTCAAAAAATAATTTTTTACTGTCGCAAATTTTAATTGCGCCAGGGATTGCCTTTTCTATAGTAAATTATTCAAAAAATAATTTTCTACTGTCGCAAATTTTAATTGCGCCAGGGATTGCCTTTTCTATAGTAAATTATTCAAAAAATAATTTTTTACTGTCGCAAATTTTAATTTCGCCAGGGATTGCCTTTTCTATAGTAAATTTTTCAAAAATTAATTTTTTACTGTCGCAAATTTTAATTACTCCAGGGATTAGCTTTTCTATAGTAAATTATTAAAAAAATAATTTTTTACTGTCGCAAATTTTAATTGCGCCAAGGATAGCCTTTTCTATAGTAAATTTTTAACAAATTAATTTTTACTGTCGTAAATTTTAAATACGCCAGGGATTGCCTTTTCTATAGTAAATTTTTCAAAAATTAATTTTTTACTGTCGCAAATCTTAATTACGCCAGGGATTGCCTTTTCTATAGTAAATTTTTCAAAAAATAATTTTTTACTGTCGCAAATTTTAATTGCGCCAGGGATTGCCTTTTCTATAGTAAATTATTCAAAAAATAATTTTCTACTGTCGCAAATTTTAATTGCGCCAGGGATTGCCTTTTCTATAGTAAATTATTCAAAAAATAATTTTTTACTGTCGCAAATTTTAATTTCGCCAGGGATTGCCTTTTCTATAGTAAATTTTTCAAAAATTAATTTTTTACTGTCGCAAATTTTAATTACTCCAGGGATTGCCTTTTCTATAGTAAATTTTTCAAAAAATAATTTTCTACTGTCGCAAATTTTAATTGCGCCAGGTATTGCCTTTTCTGTAGTAAATTTTTCAAAAAATAATTTTCTACTGTCGCAAATTTTAATTACGCCAGGGATTGCCTTTTCTATAGTAAATTTTGCAAAAAATAATTTTTTACTGTCGCAAATTTTAATTGCACCAGGGATTAACTTTTCTATAGTAAATTATTCAAAAAATAATTTTTTAGTGTCGCAAATTTTAAATACGCCAGGGATTGCCTTTTCTACAGTAAATTTTTCAAAAAATAATTTTTTACTGTCGCAAATTTTAATTGCGCCAGGGATTGCCTTTTCTATAGTAAATTATTCAAAAAATAATTTTTTACTGTCGCAAATTTTAATTGTGCCAGGGATTGCCTTTTCTATAGTAAATTATTCAAAAAATAATTTTTTACAGTCGCAAATTTTAATTGTGCCAGGGATTGCCTTTTCTACAGTAAATTTATCAAAAAATAATTTTTTACTGTCGCAAATTTTAAATCCGCCAGGGATTGACTTTTCTATAGTAAATTTTTCAAAAAAATAATTTTTTACTATCGCAAATTTTAAATACGCCAGGGATTGCCTTTTCTACAGTAAATTTTTCAAAAAATAATTTTCTACTGTCGCAAATTTTAATTGCTCCAGGGATTGCCTTTTCTATAGAAAATTTTTCACAAATTAATTTTTTATTGGCGCAAATTTTAAATACGACAGGGATTGCCTTTTCTATAGTAAATTTTTCAAAAATTATTTTTTTACTGTCGCAAATTTTAATTGCGCCAGGGATTGCCTTTTCTATAGTAAATTATTCAAAAAATAATTTTTTACTGTCGCAAATTTTAATTACGCCAGGGATTGCCTTTTCTATAGTAAATTTTTCAAAAATTAATTTTCTACTGTCGCAAATTTTAATTGCGCCAGGGATTGCCTTTTCTACAGTAAATTATTCAAAAAATAATTTTTTACTCTCGCAAATTTTAATTGCGCCAGCGATTGCCTCTTCTATAGTAAATTTTTCGAAAAATAATTTTCTACTGTCGCAAATTTTAATTGCGCCAGGGATTGCCTTTTCTACAGTAAATTATTCAAAAAATAATTTTTTACTGTCGCAAATTTTAATTGCGCCAGGGATTGCCTTTTCTATAGTAAATTTTTCAAAAAATAATTTTCTACTGTCGCAAATTTTAATTACGCCAGAGATTGCCTTTTCTATAGTAAATTTTGCAAAAAATAATTTTTTACTGTCGCAAATTTTAATTGCGCCAGGAATTGCCTTTTCTATAGTAAATTATTAAAAAAATAATTTTTTACTGTCGCAAATTTTAATTGCACCAAGGATAGCCTTTTCTATAGTAAATTTTTCACAAA
The DNA here is from genome assembly GCA_963930735.1 of Dioctria linearis. Lineage (NCBI taxonomy): Eukaryota > Metazoa > Arthropoda > Insecta > Diptera > Asilidae > Dioctria > Dioctria linearis. Next base: position 41,862 of record CAWVNZ010001475.1, read on the forward strand.
TTAATTTTTACTGTCGCAAATTTTAAATACGCCAGGGATTGCCTTTTCTATAGTAAATTTTTCAAAAATTAATTTTTTACTGTCGCAAATTTTAATTACGCCAGGGATTGCCTTTTCTATAGTAAATTTTTCAAAAAATAATTTTTTACTGTCGCAAATTTTAATTGCGCCAGGGATTGCCTTTTCTACAGTAAATTTTTCAAAAAATAATTTTTTACTGTCGCAAATTTTAAATACGCCAGGGATTGCCTTTTCTATAGTAAATTTTCCAAAAAATAATTTTCTACTGTCGCAAATTTTAATTGCGCCAGGGATTGCCTTTTCTACAGTAAATTATTCAAAAAATAATTTTTTACTGTCGCAAATTTTAATTACGCCAGGGATTGCCTTTTCTATAGTAAATTTTGCAAAAAATAATTTTTTACTGTCGCAAATTTTAATTGCGCCAGGAATTGCCTTTTCTATAGTAAATTATTCAAAAAATAATTTTTTACTGTCGCAAATTTTAATTGCGCCAAGGATAGCCTTTTCTATAGTAAATTTTTAACAAATTAATTTTTACTGTCGCAAATTTTAAATACGCCAGGGATTGCCTTTTCTATAGTAAATTTTTCAAAAATTAATTTTTTACTGTCGCAAATTTTAATTACGCCAGGGATTGCCTTTTCTATAGTAAATTTTTAAAAATTTAATTTTATACTGTCACAAATTTTAAATACGCCAGGGTTTGCCTTTTCCATAGTAAATTTTTCAAAAAATAATTTTTTACTGTCGCAAATTTTAATTGCGCCAGGGATTGCCTTTTCTATAGTAAATTATTCAAAAAATAATTTTCTACTGTCGCAAATTTTAATTGCGCCAGGGATTGCCTTTTCTACAGTAAATTTGTCAAAAACTATTTTTTTACTGTCGCAAATTTTAAATCCGCCAGGGATTGCCTTTTCTACAGTAAATTTCTCAAAAAATAATTTTTTACTGTCGCAAATTTTAAATACGCCAGGGATTGCCTTTTCTATAGTAAATTTTTCAAAAATTAATTTTTTACTGTCGCAAATTTTAATTACTCCAGGGATTGCCTTTTCTATAGTAAATTTTTCAAAAAATAATTTTCTACTGTCGCAAATTTTAATTGCGCCAGGGATTGCCATTTCTACAGTAAATTATTCAAAAAATAATTTTTTATTGTCGCAAATTTTAATTGCGCCAGGGATTGCCTTTTCTGTAGTAAATTTTTCAAAAAATAATTTTCTACTGTCGCAAATTTTAATTACGCCAGGGATTGCCTTTTCTATAGTAAATTTTGCAAAAAATAATTTTTTACTGTCGCAAATTTTAATTGCGCCAGGGATTACCTTTTCTATAGTAAATTATTCAAAAAATAATTTTTTAGTGTCGCAAATTTTAATTGCGCCAGGGATTGCCTTTTCTATAGTAAATTTTTCACAAATTAATTTTTTACTGTCGCAAGTTTTAAATACGCCAGGGATTGCCTTTCCTATAGTAAATTTTTCAAAAATTAATTTTTTACTGTCTCAAATTTAAAATACGCCAGGGATTGCCTTTTCTATAGTAAATTATTCAAAAAATAATTTTTTACTGTCGCAAATTTTAATTGTGCCAGGGATTGCCTTTTCTACAGTAAATTTTTCAAAAAATAATTTTTTACTGTCGCAAATTTTAAATCCGCCAGGGATTGACTTTTCTATAGTAAATTTTTCAAAAAAATAATTTTTTACTGTCGCAAATTTTAAATACGCCAGGGATTGCCTTTTCTACAGTAAATTTTTCAAAAAATATTTTTTTACTGTCGCAAATTTTAATTGCGCCAGGGATTGCCTTTCTATAGTAAATTTTTCACAAATTAATTTTTTACTGTCGCAAATTTTAAATACGCCAGGGATTGCCTTTTCTATAGTAAATTATTCAAAAAATAATTTTTTACTGTCGCAAATTTTAAATACGCCAGGTATTGCCTTTCTATAGTAAATTATTCAAAAAATTATTTTTTACTGTCGCAAATTTTAATTGCGCCAGGGATTGCCTTTCTTATAGTAAATTTTGCAAAAAATAATTTTTTACTGTCGCAAATTTTAATTGCCCCAGGGTTTGCCTTTTCTATAGTAAATTATTCAAAAAATAATTTTTTACTGTCGCAAATTTTAATTGCGCCAGGGATTGCTTTTTCTACAGTAAATTTTTCAAAAAATAATTTTTTACTGTCGCAAATTTTAATTGCGCCAGGGATTGCCTTTTCTATAGTAAATTTTTCAAAATTTAATTTTATACTGTCGCAAATTTTAAATACGCCAGGGATTGCCTTTTCTATAGTAAATTTTTCAAAAAATTATTTTTTACTGTCGCAAATTTTAATTACTCCGGGGATTGCCTTTTCTATAGT